>JABUQX010112357.1:0-30000 GCA_015478945.1 Trachelipus rathkii
TATTTCCTGATCACTTGAGATTCCCATTGCCTTGAACAGTACTACAATGGGTACATCTTCTGTTAAGGTATTATGTTTCAAATAAAACTTTCCATTCTTCATAGTAAGATTTGTTCTGGACTTTTTTTCATGGGTGGAGGATGTAACCTGGCAAGTAATACCACTCTTCTTATCGTGTTCTAATATCATTCTATTCTTTGAAAGTTGTTCTTGAATTAAAATTACCTGTCCAAAAAGTAATAATAATAAACGGAGCACTTATGGGCTTATCTTATCAATGAATAAAAAGAAATGTCAATATAAAGTCATATAATATTAAACAAACAAACAAAAAAAAAGTCAGCGATACCAAGAAAAGGGAAGCTAAAAATTTAAGTTAAACAAACCTTCTCTTGACCTTTGACTATAAAGTAGCCTCCAGGATCTAAAGGACATTCTAAATACTTGGCCATTTCAACGTGGTTCCGACAAGTAGAGAGGATACAGTTGGATGACCTCAACATAATGGGCATCCGTCCTTTAAAAAAATTAAAAAATATTTTTTACAACAACAACAAATATTTCTTTTAATAATGATATTTATTCGATTTTGAAGATCTACGGGAAAGCACGTAGATTTAATATATACATATATCCTTAATGGGACAGAAATAACCAAAACATATAATTCAGGAAAGGATTTTTCATATATCTTTATTATTGCATAGCAGTTGTACACCATGATAACAATGGCCAAATTCAAATGGTTCAATATTTTCAAGTGTACTGCACTGCACGAACAAGAAATTATCAATATTAGATAAATATAGATTATAGTAGAGAAACAGATTTATTTGAGACAACATAGAAAAGTATCATAGATTTGTTAATAGAATATACAAAATTGTTATAGAAGTCCTAGGTTCTTCATATACACGCACTCACCTGAATATTTAGGATACTGACTGAGATGTCATACAAATACTTACCAATATTTTCGAACAAATTGTGAAAGCTATGTATATTACTCATAGATACTTATGGAGCAAGTAGTTCATCCTTCTGTAAGCTTTTCAGAATACTATTAATTTTTAGGAAGGAAGGATCACTGACCATATAAATATTAACACATACAAGTAAAGCTTGAATATGACTCTTATACCAACCTATTATTTAGATTATAGAATTAATTCTTTGATACCGCAACACGAACGAATGAATAATAAGAAATGCTAACGCAGTAAACTCAGCCTTGACTTTATACTAATACTCATAATATCAGGTGTATGTTGGTAACGAATATGTTAATAGTTTTTCCCTGAAAAGCTGTGATCAGGCGAACTAAGAGAGAAAAACCCGATTGAATTGCAACGATGGCAAGTCAATATATCACGTTAGTAAAGTCAAACAACGACTGTATCATTGAATTGAAAGTAATTGATCTGCCTCTTTTTGAATTTTGGCACCTCAGTTTTCCAGGAACTTAACCTCTTTCTACACCTGACTACTTCCTCTACTATCAAGTCCAAGCTATACTCTGATATGCGATAATATTTTTTTAAATTATATAATATTTTTTTAGATTAAATAATAATAGGCCTAACTATTAGTAAATCTTACAAAAACATATATATTACAATAAAAAATTAATAAATGTAATTATCTTAATTAAAAGTTTTTATAATTATTATTTTGTAATAATAACGCCGAGTCAGCCCGGTTTCATGGAGGGGCGTAATGACGGCCTCAACTACAATTGAGTAGGGTATGACTCGGACCATCTGTTAAATTCGTCTTTTACGTATATATATTTTATCAAATTTATTATATTTTAATATATTTTACTTATTATATAAATAATATTATTATTAATTTATATCTGTAAATAAGTTAATTAAATAAATGTCAATAATAAGTAATAAATATATAATAATATATACGAAATATATATATTATTATATAATACTGAGTTAGGATCCGCTTATCACTCACCTTCATCCGCCCAATATAATTTTGAACTTACTTGTTTTTATTTTTATTAAAATATATTCTTTTTTAAAAAAATTATTCACTTACATTTAAGTAACTTATTTATTATTATACATTTAAATTAATTTTACTTTATCTTTATTATTAAATAATATATTACTGATAAAATATAAAGGTAATTTTTGTAAGTATAATTTCTACTTAAGGAAAATTGTAATACGGCGGGTGAATATCGGCCTAAGTTTATGAGTATATACCTGCTTATAGCCTAGTTATTATTATTTTTAGCATCGTTATTGCTTCTGTTCTAAAATTTATAACTTTATTCATGACTAAGATTTAAATAGCTAAATACTCTGATGTGTTATTCCTACTGAATAAATATAATTAAATTCGATATCCTTATTTTTGTTCATTATTTTCAAATCGTAAACATTAAAAACTGCGCACTCAATTTCTTTTTATATAAGACAAGCACTTTTTGAGGAAATTTTGTACCCTTATATATATTTTATATAATCTTTTTAAATATAAAAACTTTCTCGAATATTATATATGATATAATATAGATACTTGTTAAGATTACTACTACATATTGTCGTATTAATAAAATTGAGCGATAATAAAAAATAATTATTTTTATTATTTATTATTTTTTATTATTATTTAGAGTAGGATACGATAATACCCTCTCACTTACCCTAAGAGGTACGGTGACTCAGGTCACAATATTCTATATATATAACTCACTCAGCTATCGATATACTGACTATATATATATATATATATATATATATATTATATTAATATATATATTATAATATATACTTTATAATTATAATATAGTATATATATATATTAATATTTATATATAATTTAATATTATATTATATATATAATATATATATAATATATAATATTATATATATATATATATATGAACACTTATAATTACTCATTATATATATAAATACAATTATACTAATTTTTGAATTAAGCGTATAATAAATAGTTATATTACTAGTGTAAAAAAATAAATTAATAATAATAATGTACGACAATTATAGAAAAATAAAATTTATATTTGGAATTTAAGAAGTTCTATGCTAATATTTAATATGTAAATATGCAACTATGATTTTAATAATACATAACGAATACCCTAGAGTAGATACCGTCAATATAAGAATTTCTAAGGAGTCAGGGGTTCACTCAGCCCCTAGGTGGATACGACGGGGTGGAACTATTCATAATCCCCCTCTGATTACCCACTAGTAGGCTCTATACGATGACCCCTCATATATTACGGAATTATTTATGGTTTATTCACCTGAATCATTCAATTTTTAAGGGCCTCGAGCCTCCTAGAATGGGGGAGCAGAAGGTGAGGGGTACGAAGTCTAACTACTACGTCGTCATCATATCGAATGGACCGAGAGAACTCCGTGACTTATCCTAGATTAATCTATGCGGTCTCTTCATAGGGTATTCTATATAGTTTATAATATTCATAATAACGCTTTTAACATATAATAATATATATATATACTTTGTACGTCACTGTATTCCAAAATTGTATATAGTTTTCTCACGTATAAGTTTAATAAATATTATTTTGAGATAACCTTGTCTACTGTAGCCTAAAAATTAGGTATGTTTTAAATAACACTTATATTATATATAATATATATATATATATATATAATATTAATATATATATATATATATATATATATATATATATATATATATATATATATTATATATATATATATTCATATTTATATATATATATATATTTATATATATTATTATATAATATTAATATTATATAATAATAAATATATTAATATAATATTATTTTATAGATATATATTATTAATATATTATAATATAATATTATTAATATATATATATATTATAATATTAAATATAAATTAATATTAATAATAATATAATTAATACTTATAAATTAATATATATATAATATTAATAGTTATGTACGTCTAGAAGACTAATAGATTTAAATAAATATATTAATGATTATGCTGTGAAGCTTTTTATTGCAAAAGAAGTTTTTATCTTTTTCTCACACTTTTAATCATATTTATAAAAATTGTTGATTGTTTAAGGTACTATTTCGATCTTCTAATATTATAGTTAGCGGTTTAAAGCATGGCTTGTCATAAAGGCTTATATTTGTGATTTATAGTGTATCTTACCTATAGATAAAGATTAAAAATATGATAAACTCAGTATGTTATTCGTAGGTAATAGCATACAATATTCAGATTGATTATTTCTAAAATACATGATATTTTTTAAGTACATCTTGTTAAACTCTAACTATTTACCTATAATATAATATATATTGAATATTATTAATTAATATATATATTATATATATATATATATATAATAATCTAAATATATAAATAAATATTAATATATATATATAATATATTTATAAATAATTATTTTTTAAACAAAATATTAAATTCTTATAACTCTAAGATATAGATTATATATGTATAGCCTGCAATAATAAAATTAATAATTAATAAATTTTGTACTTGCCGGAGCAGGAACAGTGTCTTTTATTGCGACTCCGACTCCGGCTACGACGCCAAGCCCCCTAAAATTTCGGCTCTGGCTCCAGCTCCGGCTCCACCCAAAACCTTGCAGCTCGCTTCTCCGCTCCGAAGGCACTGGTGGGAAGAGTCTACGTTACTCCAAATTACAAAGTAACCCACTCAACAACTCCATTAATTATTTTTATTGTTATTATATTAATTTTATATTCACACTAAATAATATATAAAACATGAGCTTCTGAGTTTGCTCCATTCCCAGGAGCTTTGCATTGAATAAGAAGCATCACTCATTTGAGGTGATTCAGATGCTTCAGGTTTTCTTGAATTGGTTTAAGTACTTTTTATATTTAGCTTTATTACTCTTAGCGACTCTTTCCGTCTCTGTTTTTTAATCTTCGAACATTCTATAACATTAGATTATAATAGTTTTATAATGGACAAATTGAAAGGAAATAATTTTTATTTTCATTTCTAATTTTTAAATTAAAAATTTTTATAGATAACATATAAGTATATTTATATAATATATGGGTTAATAGTATACAGAGAGGGTGTATCCACCCAGGATTTTATGTGAATAAATCACCAGATTATATTAATAACCTTGATATAATATATATATATATATTATATCTTCAAAAAAATATAATTCTGAAGAATTAGTGGGAATAATACTAGAATATCCTGTCAGAGTTCTCTTATATAAGGAATAAAAAAAACTTTATCAGCCTATCTCAAAAGTTTAGTATAAACTGAACTATCCTACATTATATAGATGATATTTTAATCCATACAGAAACTCATAAAAAGGATTAGGTCTTAGAATTTATTATATAAATATATGTGTTATTTTTTTTTAATATACTAGTTTTATATATTTATAAAATGTTTTTTTTGTTTTTTTTGGTATATTTTTTTCAACTAAACCTTTATGTTGAATAAATTCATGTTCAAGTTTTTTTTTTGTTTTTTTTATTTAAATTTCTTTGAAATTTATTATCTAATATAACAATTCTATGATTTCGAGAGTACTTTACATATTAGTTAGGCCCTCACTATATTGATTCTTCTATTACTTTCCTTTGTGAACAATCAGTGTGTTAACAAGATATAAGCTACAACTTAATATTAATCTGTTATTATTAAGATATATAAATCATTATAATAGTAGAGCTTTTTACCAGTTAGATGTGTATATCAAAATATATATAACATCTCTGTTAATGATAGATATTATGGACAGTAATTTTAAGATAAACACAACATCTCTCATGTCCTATTTCTCTATTTTATACTGTTATAGGAAAAATTTATGTCCTCACCCTAAAGTAAAAATAGAAAGTTTTAGATAGAGTCCTTTAATAAGGTGGCTCATAATGGATTCAAGGAAGAACAACACTAATTAATATATATATATATATATATTTATTACCTATAGATTTGCAGATAAATTGCGTGAATGCCCTATAATAAAAATGAATATCATTTGGGTAAATCAGAAAGTAATGATAGTATAGATGATACAGTAAAAATCAGGGAAAGGAAGCTAAAGTAAAGATAATATGCTAAATGCTACTCAAAGCAATAAAAGAGCACAAATAATTAGGTCTACCTCTTAAGTTTGACTATTTCACAGAACTGTGGTGCATGGTGGCAGATTGACTATATCACAGATAGATAGATTATGTGTATATACGAGCACTAGTGGCTAAGAGCTAGGTCACGCACAAACATCACCGTGTATCATCATGTACTCTATTATTTTCCCTAATTAAGTGATAGAATTCGTAGCAAGTCAGAATAAAGTCAATCAACTCTATTTAGTCATTCTAGTGACACTCTCACCATAACGGACCTATCACATAAAATTAGGTAATTTTCAGTCAAATTCTGAGGGTTACATTCCCTGGACAGGTAAATCATACTATACTAATATCCAAAAACCTGCCTATTCATCCATATTATAGTACTCCTTATCTTCTCGCCTCTGCTCAAACTCCATTCTTACTCTTTAGGTATTATCCTTTACCTGGATTCAACCCTCTTTTATTATCGGTAATACTACTCCAAGCACGTTAAAATTCACATGCACTAACACACCACTATCAATCCATTATTGATCTAGCCTAACTATCATCCTCATTTAATTATGTAAACCAAACACACCTCAATGTATCTATATTCTTTATATATTTTTTTCATTTTTTTGCCATTATATATTACAACATAACCGACACCAACTAGTATATAAACGGCGCTCCAACTTTTATATTATTACAAATAAATTCTTCTATTCTGTACATTTGTATGTGATTTTCTAATTATTAAATCAACATGATAATCTTATGATCTATAACTCTTATTCCATGCTATAGTGTATTTCATACTACTATTAATATATATATATATTACTACAGGTAACAAACATATACCTTCAAGCAAGAACTATTTAAAGCTGACTAACTTCATAAAATTAGTCCTCTATATCCCTCAGGATATAATATTGTTTCCATAGCCACCTTCATTAACGCTCCACAAACTAATTCCTCAACTTCTTAGATTATTATCGTTCTATTTTTTCATATTAACTTTAATAATCCCTTCTTATTTTCACATCACCTGACTCGAAACCAACACCTGCCAGCCCTCTCAGTACATATCTTAATCAGTATCCCTCACAAATACTCAAATTCATATATCTGACCAAACAATATGAATTATGAGGCTACCTCTACTCTCACTTTATCTATTATTATTCTCACATTCTAACACCTTCCCTTTCCACCACACATTACCTTAATTCTTTCATCACTATCTATATTACCATATGCAATACTTGATAAACAATAACCAAAAGAGACATATAAAAACACATCTGGTACCTCACTATCTCACCACTTTAACATTAATTGATCAATACACCCATTTTCACTAATAGTCATACATACTTTTCGATTACATTCAGATAAACTATTCCACCAGCACAAATTACAACTAACACTCTGACACATAGAGCTTTCCCTATTAATATCCTGTTGTCATAGTCGCCTCATATATAACCTACTAGATAAAATTTATTCTTTTCCCTCATCTATCTCATTTTAATACAATCTATTTATATATGTGATATATTGATCCTCACTCATCCTCTTACACTTCTATAAATGCACCTTATTTCTTATCACCATTTGGTAGCCTCTCATGTAACTTACCGTATTCTTTCGCCACATACCAAGTATCATATATCTTCTCTAACAAAATCTCAGTAAATAACTTAATTCCCCTATAGTTTCCTACAGTTCACTCTACCCCCTTTACCCTATTTTAAATAGTAGTAACTATTACTTTGCTTTATCCTCATCTAAATCCCCGGAACTATTACCCTCTCATTCAGCTTTTGTTTACTCGACTCACACCTTCTAAATCCATTCAATCAATAATATCTTGCTCCATCTTTATGATATTAATTTCACCCGTATAATCCTTTTATAACTGACATATTTACCATTCTTCAACTCTTTCTCTACCTCTATCTTACACTCTTACTTTCACACTAAACAATATTCGTCTCATCTCATAATGCTATAATTCATATATCCATAGCCAACATTGCAACCTCACATCAATATCTACTATCACACAATCTATTTCTCTAGGTTCTAGACGATAATAGTGATACTGCCAAGTATTGTATATGCTACAAAAAGTTTTGTACTGCTATGCCTCGATAGCATCTGCTAAATACAGCAATATCTTCGTGAGAGAAGCATATACGAGCTTATATTCTCTATATATAGTTTATTTATGGCAGAGATACATTTCTTTCTCAAATTAATTGCGCACTTATTGTCCTGCGTGCTCTCTATTACGTTAATGCAGCATTTACACTCGATTTCCGCTCTGGTCAGCATGCAGTTGTGCCATCTCTTATGTTCCTGAATATGTATTTCACCGCTCTTGTCTCATTAGAACTCTCACAATGTAATGTATGAACTCTCCAGAATCTCTATGATTATCGCTTTCGTTTTACTCTTCATACGCTGCACTACTCCGCTAGATGAGAAGAATCTACTATCAGCATATTTGTAGAGATACTAGACTCTTCAGGACTTAAGCTTCAGCTCTCATACCGAGCTTACTTTTTTAACATCAGTCATTAGAACGCTTGCATACCTTTAATTCCACCACTCACTATTACATTCTTCTTCCTAACTTTAAGCACATCTCATACTTTGTGACTTCTAAAAAAGACTGTAGATATACTTGATTGAGCATGGTGTGCAGCACAAGCACAAGAGACTTCTCCATAACTGAATTATTATAATCAAAATTAATAGGTGTCAATGATATTTTTAAAGTTTTTTTATGTTTTATAATTGCATGTACGACACTCCTCAACTCACCCCCCCCCCCCCTTTCAAAGTTTTCCTGAAACCTACATTATTCACTAATCAGTCTTTAGAATATTAGTCAGTGTTGGTGAGTTTTGGATATTTGATTTTCTTTGGGCAGAAACTTCATATTAATGTTTATACCTACACTATATATCACTCATATAACATCTAGCTCACCATCAATTCTCTACTCTATTATGTCTCTCTTGCAGCATCTAGCCGCTTGGTACTCTCTTTCTCTGTCTCCATATCTCACACTAATATTATAGCATATGAGAGTTGGTACTCGCAACGAAAACAAATTATATTATATCAGAGTATAGAATGCCGCATCACTCAAACTCCACGAACTACTCTCAGTAAAGGTCTCTTGCAAGTTTCTTCTTAGTAATCGACACGGCAAGATGAAATAAGGTACTATATTTAATCTTATCACTTGCAGAGTACCATGTACTTGACGTTTCACCCAATACTCTAGTATATAGAAATTTAGCTTTGTTGAATCTTTATGTTTAGGTGTTTGAAGCATTAAATTATTTACTTACTAACTCATAAACTTCATGCTGATCGATCATAATAAATAGTCCCTTTCTTAATATCTATCTTCTTCAGTTTGTGTATGCTACACGTCACTCACAGTCTAAGCACTGTTGTTACATATGAACCTATACTCTTTCTATTGATCACCATAATCATACCGATATTGGGGTCTATCCCTGCACTACTCATTCCCTTCAGTATATCAGATATAGACGCTTCATCAGGACTATAAGCAAGATGTATTTGTTTGAGATTATCACTGTAGGACATCGTATCCTCTCTCTTCTCTAATATTTATTTCTCTTAGATGAAGTCTCATATGATTAACATCCACATTTTAGCTATATACTTATTTATAATAATTCAGATAGATAATTAACCGTAGTAATTCTAGTATAATCATTGGTAAAAGCTGTATATATAACATATTACTTCTAATCTAGTAATAGCTCTCACTGTCTACAATTCTTATACAACTAGAAAATAATATTACGCAACACCAATACACAACTCTCTATTTACAGTAAAATTTCTCACATCAGTCATAATCTTTTTCACTCTATTGATATATCAATTTAACAACAA
The DNA here is from genome assembly GCA_015478945.1 of Trachelipus rathkii. NCBI lineage: Eukaryota > Metazoa > Arthropoda > Malacostraca > Isopoda > Trachelipodidae > Trachelipus > Trachelipus rathkii. The sequence goes on from JABUQX010112357.1 coordinate 10,082, forward strand.
AATAAAAAACTTTAAATTGTCTAATACATCCTATCACTCTCTGCCTTTTTCTCTCTTCATATTTCATCTCTCGAATCTTTGCATTTTTCTCTAGAATATTAAATAAACCTTACGCGTTATAGATTATATTAGATAAGAGTATAGCTGGTCGTACGATTCTACTGACCTATCCTCCATTGAATCGCAAATAGCATATATACTCTCTTGTTACAGATGGATATAAGGTTCTGATTTTCAGTACGCCTGCTACGATCTACGTCTCTAGGGCTACTCTATTGTACGTCCATATTTTAGACGCGCGCTCTCTAGCGCGTACTCGCAGAAGATCTTTAAAGGGATATAAGGAAAGGTGTTGAATGTATATATAACAGAGAAATTATCTATGTTAGAATTAATAAATCTTAATAACCTGGAACTAGGATTAACCCTAAATGATAAGCATATAGAGGTACCTATATATACATTCAATTTTTTTTTTTAAGAAGCCTATGGGAAAATTTTAACTAAAGAAGTTACCAACTTTTAATATAAATAGATAATTAGCTTTATAATAATATATCTGAAATATGCCATTAAATTTGATAATCACTATTGTTTTCATTAAGTATATTTTAATGTGATTTAAAAAAAAAAAAATTTAATAAAGTAAAATCTCACTTAATGGTGAAAATTGTAAGCTCCAATCCACGAGTACTGATAAATATTTTATTTTTTCGCTGAAATAATTCATCATTTTCATTTTCTAATATATTCCGTAATATTATTTTTTTAAGATATGATATATAATTATATATATATATATATATCCTGGGTTAATTATTTATTATATAATTCGGGGGTTGAATAACCCTACCTTCTGCTATTTATATATTACTAATTTTATATTGATTTTAAAATAATTTGAATTGAATTAAATATAAATATTTAATTTTATTATTTAATTATATATATATATTATATTATATTATAATAATATATATATAATTATATATAAATAATATATATATATATATACATATTAATACTAATATATTTATATATATATATATATTATATATCTATATATTATATATATATAATATAATATAATATATAATTAATATATATTAATATTTATATATATATATATTATTTTATATATGTATTATTAATAAAAACCTGGATATGTATATTTTTCAGATATTACTTTAAATTATTAATTATATATATATATATAATTTTACATTATATATATATATATATTAATTATAATATATATATTAATATATATAATATATTGTGTTAAGTGACTGAGGAGTGTATAGGTACTCATATCACCTCAAAATGAATAGATAGGTATTATTATTGGTAATCTCTAATAACTTTATCACAATTGATAAAGATATAATTATATATAAAAATGTCATTAAAAGAGTTCAACGCAACTATCAAATGTTTTTTAAATATAATTTATTATATTATTTTTAAAAATAAAATTAATATATATTAATAGCATACTTATGTATATATTTATATTTAACACTACCTTGATCATTGATTAATAAGTAAAGTAAAACTTTACTTATTAATTAGGCTAGTTTTTTTAATTTTGTAAGCAATAATGGATTTTATTTAAACATTTTAAAATTAACATATTATTTATAATAATAATCATTATAATATATTGTTAGCTATTTTTATTTTAGCAAATATAATTATTTAAATATGTATAAAATAAATAAGTGTTAATGATATAAAGTGTTGTATGATATATAGTGTATATATAATTGACTATTTTATTGTAAATAAAGATTTAGTTTTCATGTTAGAAAATAAATATAGAGTATATTCTAACTAGTTACTGTGTAATATGTTTTCAACATATGGAATACGCAATCTACACTCCTATTTATTATTACCTAAATCATATATACTATTATTCACTTATATATATAATCTATACTACTAGCCTAAATCATCGTCAAAGGTTATATTTATATATCTTTCATATACTTATAGGGTTAATAACCCAACTCCAATTAATATAATCTAAATATGAAAGTCACTAACCATGTCTATCTGTAAACATAATATGGTTAATAAAACTTTAATCATAAATTAATTGACATAAATATATTAATATAATATATCCAATATATATAAAATTTTATTCAATAAATATTTTTTAGTGTAAAAAATCGATATACCATAAAATAGCTGGAATGAATAATAGAAATATTTATAGTGGGATACCTTGCTTACTATTTATATTAATGTGATTCCGATTTGTATAGAAATAAATTAAAACTATTAAACTTATACTATTATATCTAAAAATATATTTATACTATATAAATAAAAGGATAACTCTCTGACAATATATATTATATATATATATATATATATATATATATTAATATATTATTGTTAAATATATATACTGTATAATATATATATATATATATATATATCTAATATATATATATCATTATATATATTATATACATAATTATATATATTTATATCTATTATAATAATATATAATATATAATATATATATAATATTATATATATTATATATATATATATATATATATTAATATATATATATATATATTATTATATATATATTATATATATTATATAATATATTTATATATAAATATTTAAATATAAATATTATATATATATTTGAAAACTAGTTAATTTTCAATCTATTGTATTTACTCACAGTGTATAGGTATTATATGTTATAATATATATATATATTATATATAATAATTATATATTTATATATTAATTATTATAAATATTATATATATATATAATATATATATATATATATATTATATATATATATATATATATATATATATTATATATATATATAATATATAATTAATATAATATATACTATATTAATAATAATATTATATATATATATTATATATATATTATCTATTTTAATATATATTTATATATGTTATACCTTTGTACCAGAATTTCTATTAAATATTTTCATGAAAAAACAAATGAAATAAAAAAAAAATTTTTAAATTTAATATATATTAATTTAGTTAAATGTACATTTGTGATAAAGGTGATGAACTGAGTAGAATCATGCATTAGTGCGCAGAACAATATATAATGAATGAGATGGAGAAATTAAATAATTAAATTTAGAAAAATACATAAAATAATTGTAATTAGTGAATATAGTAGAAGCTTATAATACTTTAACGTAGAAAAAGAATATCATGCAGAGCAGAGCAAAACAAAGCGGCCCGCTGGGCCCAAAAGGCACATTAGTGTCGCAATATTTACTCATCATTTATTCAATATGAGGATAGATATAAGAACACAAGGTATATATTTATTTATCCACTGCGTCATACACTATGAATTGGGATTTAGAGATGATTGTATTAATTATCTCATGTCACAAGGTGAATAGTTAGCATAAGCCACTAATATAAAGGTATATATATGCTAGTATAAAATATAAATAATAGAAATGATTTAATAATGATCTATTATAATATAGGAAGCATAAAATGTAAATATACCAAATAACTCAAATAAAATCATTCAATAATATTTTAACTTAATTATTAAATTTAGCTTTAGTTAATATATGAGTTTATAAAATATTTTAACTATAGTATATACAGTAATAGTCACCCTATTTAGTGTTATTGATAAAAACTTAATAATAGTAGGTTATCAATATTATTATGATCTTTTATAAACGAAATTAATATGAATGACTTTCTGCTTTCATACCAGATCATCAAGTTCTGAAATTTAAATCAGATACGATTCCAATATCACCGTATTTATAAAACTGTCAATCGTTCAAATAATATTCCAAATAATCACCCTATAAAATATAATAGTGTATATATTATAAATTTTATATAATATTTTTTCGATATATTGTCCAATTCTATATTTACTTCGATCGGCTCATCTTGTGCAGAAAGTTTATTAAATTGTGATACTAACTCTCGTATATCATTTCTCACTTACAATGATAAAGTAAGATCGACTTATATCATAGTTTCTTTGATAATATTATATATATATATATATATATATAATATATATATATATATTTATTATCATATATATTTTTATATATATAATAATATTGTACTTTATATATATATATCTTTTACAATATCTGTATATTTTTTATATATATATAGTATTGTGTATATGGCAAGTCTATTTCCTATTATGCAATAATATTAACTTCTTTTAAGATAGACACTGTTTTAAGTTTATAGTATATAATTTTTTATCTTGTCACTATAAAAAGTGCATACTTTATATATCTCTATAGTACTAGTAGTAATAACTTACTCGCCAGTGTCTCTTATGAAGTGAGTGTTATAAATTGAATTGTCTGGATATTCGTCTGCTCATACTGTGTCAGCTGTCGTTAATTGTGGAAGCAGTTGCTGTCTAGAGCATCGAGTTCTGCCTATGTCTATCGACTATGGCATCTTGTTCATAGGTATCCTCTGATATGGAGTAGTTAGGTTTTAGTCCATTGCTATAAAAACATTCATTATATATAATAATAACATTTTAGAAGTAATATAAGATGTAATATCCATTTATGATAATATATTATAGTGATGATTAGATACGCACAGAAAGTTTAAACGCACGATTCTACAATTTTGTTAAGATGGTCCATAGTTCTGACAAAGCATAGTGCACGGTGGACTTAAGCCTGTATCAATTTATGAGAAGCCTCGCGTATATTTATACTCACTTAAATATAGATAATTTATCGTATAATAAGTCATTATATAATTTTTTATGTAGTTTTTAATTAGTTTATATAATATTAATATATAAAAAAATTAAAACATTTCACATAAAAAAAACTTTTATTTTCCTAGAGGCCATAAAAGAATCTTCGTAATAAGTGGAACCGTAATTGACCTATAAAATTTTTAATGGCTATAACTATAGATTAACTTTTCTTTATTATAAATTTTTAAAATTACATAATATAGATAATTTTATTATTGAATTAATAAATTTAATTTATACATACACATACTCACCTATTATGAACGCCTATTATAATTTTACGTAGTATAATGATTATTTCGTAGGAATAAATTTTTATTCAGTGGATATAGCATATAGTAGTAGCAACTTGGACTCATATATGTAAGAACTTAAAATATACATTTAATTAGTAACTTACTCAATTAAATTTATCATTAAAATTATACCTTTCATCATTTGTTGTTAGGACTTAACGCTAAACTACATATTACACCAGTAAACTAATTTTATTTAGTCATTATGCTGAAGGTTGGTAATAATATCTTTATATCTCTAAGAATGTTATAATAATAGTATTAATGACATCTGTTTTTGTGTGTTCTTACAATATATAAAATGAATTATGTTGTAGTTTTGTTATTGTGTTAAGATGTACTTAAACACAAAAGAAAGTAATAGAGTAGTATTTCCAATTTTCTATTTTATACTTTAATTTATTTATTTTAGTTTATTTGCAACTTATATAAATAATTATTTATTTAATTTGTGTTAATCATATGTATATGTATATATTTAATATATTAATATATATTATACATATTATTATATATATATATATTAATATATATAATAATATATATATATATATATATATTATAATTATATATTATATATATATATTAATATATATTATTATATATATTATTATTATATTATAAATTTATTATATATATATTATAATTAAATTATCTATATACTATATATATATATATAATATATATATATATAATATTATATACTTATATATAATATATATATTATATATATCTTATCTATATTAATAATATAATATATTATATATATCAGGGCTGCGAGAGTAGTAAATATAATTTTTCTCGACTCGACGTCAGATCTCCGATTCTTCTTAATGTCACATATTTGGATTTTCGACTCCGACTCCGCCTCCGACTCCCACTTAAACACAAAATTTTCAGAGCTATGCGCTATCTAGAGACGCGCGAGAGCTTCCTACACACGTAATGAACAAACCAAATTTTTTATTCGAGAGCACTTCCGACCTACGCCCGGAATACCACTTAATACAAAATAATATATGTGCATTGAACTATCTCCGATCTAACCAGATCTCTTTTTTTTTTTTGTTTTTTTTGGAAGTAAAATTTTTTTTTTTATTTTAACTCAAAGGACCAGTACTCCAGCAATGCAAGTCAAACTTCACAAGTTTCGAGCTGCTTGAATCAGATTGGTGCTTACAGCACGTTCGAAATTAAAAACGACATATATGTAGTTTAGGAGAGATGTATTTGTTTTTTGTGGGCTTCGACTTTCTTCTCGAGAATACCTCCGAGTAGAGAATATAACCGCTACGTGGCAAGAGGGGATCTAATCTCTCCAATGTCTATCAACTGGCTAACATGCACGCGCGCATGGTCTCAGGAAAGACGCTGGACGCGACGGCGGCCTCTAGTGTCGCAAGAATGGCATAACAATTTAGGTATATATGTCGCGTTGGTGCATAGTTTTCTGCAGACACAATGCCTCCTCCGGTAATGACAGATAACAAGATCCCTCCTCTGTCACCCTGGTCCGGCTCAGATGTCTCTATATATTTGATGTTTGAAAATAAAATCACCTCTCGTTTATTATTCATTTTTGAGAATATAATTACTTTCGTTATAATGATCTTTTATTTTAGAGAGTGCACATCTCAGAGGACGCTGAACGAGTGGACAAAGATAGGAGGTGGGAACGTTATTCAATACACCGGAGGGGATGGTACAGTAGAGTAACACATCGCAGAACATATAATAATAATACATAATAATCACTAAATGAACCAAAAGACGAATCAGGGGAGTATCAGGAGACAAATTCCTCCGGATAAGGGGGATATTAGTACCTCCAGATACGTACTACCTGGAGGCCAGATGAGACCCGACTCCTGCCAATACTTTGCTGGTTTAACGCACTATGGTATTAATATGCTCTATTAGATGTAATTCGAATATATGAATAAAAAAAATCAATAATGACAGATTTTATCTATGTGAAAATGAAATATATAATATAATATAATAAGAGCTATATCCTTTAGAATATTCTATATAGAGCTCTGATTCATAAAATATAATTAAATTTGTTTTAACTGTAGGACCTGCCCTCCGTTTATCATAGTTACATAACTTAGTTGAGCCTCATTATTAAAAAAATTGACATACTATATTATATTATATGATATATATATAATAATTAATATATATATATATATATTATATTATATATTATATATTAATATATATTATTATATTAATATAATATATTATTATATTATATATAATTATCCTATATATATATTATAATTAAGATATATATATATTCTATAGTATATATATTATATATATATATATATATATATAATATATATATTATATTATCCGATTTACCAATCTTATTCAAGACATTAAATTATTTATTATCTATGCCTACTAGCTGGGTTGAAAAAAGAAATCTACTATATATATATTATATAATATATATTTATATAGGAATTTGTACCTAAAATTACCCAATATTCTAAATTCTCAACCTTTGAGAACTTGTAATACTATTAGTGCGGAAACTCAGGTTAACTACATAGATAATATTGACCCCTCAATATATACTGACTGACAATTATATCTTCGACCATTATCTTAATTAACTCATTTCATCTCTAAACTGCAAATTAATTAGAAATACATTATTGATAAATTATATTCAATAATTAAATTATACTTAGTAACCACTAATATAATTTTATACGCTACTTCATACTTGATAGATTGTATGAATCTTTGTTACCATTTATACACATGTACCTTACCTAAAAAAGGATACGTCTTTGTATAACAGAATTTGTAAACTGGGTATAAATAATTTAACCTAAAATTTTTTGAGATAATTAGAAACAGAAGGTAGTTTCACTCGATATTATCTTTGAACATCGCGAAACTTAGATATAATTAATATTAAGAAACATAAAATAAAAATAATATATATTATTAATTGTTGTATAATACTAAACACCGTTTAAAATTAAACGAAAACATATATCTTACTCCTAACTGTAGAATGCCGATGGGACTGGACCACTTGACCTTCATTTTCGTATTTCTAAATAATGACCAATTGAGTAAATTCAGACAAAGTCTTACCGTTGAACATAAGCGACTTTTTACTAAGAATTAAACTCGCGGTTATATTAGTCAGACGATACTACTCATCCTACGTGATTTTATTTAGGTACATTAAGATATATATATCAGTTCATCAATAGAATTCAAAAGAACATTACATGCTTAAAATATTAAATAATACGAATATCTTATTATTGAGCTTAATAATGCTTAATCTGATTATTTTTATTATATGACATTATAATAATAATACAATATTGTTGAATGTCTTGGGATGTGTCGTCTAGTTTATGCTTGTCGCATGGTGGATATGCATGGCATAGATGCCTGTACTGAATAGATTAGAGTGTGTTAGATAGATAGTCGTAACTCTTAATGAGTAACTGTATTGGACTTCCCTGAATTACATTTACTACTTTCATCTTGAAGTCCTTATTTGTACCAACGTATTGGAGGTATCTCGCTAAGTTCACGCTGGTATCAGAACAAGACTATACTACTTCTTGTTTAACTTGGGCGGATGTACTTCTATTGATGAAACGAAATTTGTCGCATTAAGATAAAATGCATAATTAACTGATGACTCGCAGAATAGCCTACTTACATACTTCTCGAGTATATGAATAGATTAATTCATATACGTAATACACACTTGATGCATAAAATTATATAAATATATACTTTTCATCAGATATTACCTAATCAGAATAAATTCGCGTGCCCATAATGTATGACCATAACATTTTCTCTATTCTTCATACTTTCTACAATAGCTTATCGATCTGTAGATCGAGACTCTCACGAAGAACAGAGAACGCCTCACATACGTATCGTGAACTGTCGCACCTACGAATAGACTCAAATGACGCAATCACATAGAAATTAAAGTTGGAGCGTAATAAACAAATAGCAAACAGCTGTCTATCTTCACATTTAGGTACATATGTAGCATTTCTTGGCACGCAACACTCATATTCAACGTTATGTGTAATTTAATTAAGCTGCACTGGAGGCTCAGTCGTAAGTCGACAATATGTGAAGTATGTTGGTTGACGAACGGCTGATTATAGATTTGTGTGCTGCTCGGGGATCGCACTCCCAACATCGTCCTACAGTACCCAGTAGAAATCTTTGATGAACTCATTTTTCAAATAGCAGGCACTATGCGTCAACTGAAACACTATTAGTAACTATACTCTTTGCTAATGCTCTCCTTGCACAACACTTGTACTAGTTTCGCGAATCGGGTTGAGTCAAGAAACATGTAACATTGCTGTATGGCTCTTTCTAGCATCAAAAAAGCAGCTGGCTAGCAAGTATACACTTTAGCATATATGATACTCTCTTAGGTATTATAGTGCATAGTCAGACCTCAATTTCTCATATGTCATGATGATTATACTCTGTACCTATAGCTATGTCAGTAACCAAAAACATACAATAATCGCACATTAACTAAAAATATAATCCTCTGAAGATGTTCAATGTGATTTTTTCACCTTAGGACGCTCTAGACGCTGATCAACTCGGGAATATCGCTTACTTGCTCTATGAATACGTCTGCTCCTATCTCCACTTGTAATACCTTTATTTTTCAATAGCTCTGTTCTAAAGACTTAAAACACTGTATGCACTTATTGCCAGCATTAATTTGATTGTTTAGAACTTGGGCGTAAGTATACCTATCAAAACTATTATACATAATAATACTCCATGAATAATTACTCATACGACTCTTGAATATTTAATTATCATATATAAATAATACATATAATTATATTCAAGTAATAAAAATTATATGAGTAATCTCTCACTAATTATAAATAATAATAATATGCAGTTCAATATATCAAGATTACAAAATACAATTTGATTACACAGACTAAGTTGTGACCCAATTCGCTTTATCTGCTGAATAATAGACCATCCGGCCATTGATCGTCCTCTTCGACCTAAGATATATGAATCTTTTGTTACATTTTACAATGGCAATAAACCATCATGTAAATTAGTTTGTCACGCATGTTTGTCAAGTCATAAGATATCGTTAAATTTCAATGAAATGGGGTCTAGAATTGTGCAACACTTAGTGTTTGCACTTTAGAGACAAAGCATACAATAGCTATTTTACTATATCATATCATGCACCTATTCTCTAGAGCCTCTCATCAGTACCCAGATAGCCATCTTTCTGCTGACAGGTAATAGTATAATCCTGCTATTTACTTTATAATAGTCTAAGCAAGAGAATACCTTTAGTTAAACAATGATTACCAAACATTTTCATCATTTAGTTGGAATCTCGATATAAGACAAGACTCAGGGATATCATTGCTCATACGCTTCACTATCGACTAATATACATTTAATTCATTAACTCAACGATTTTAAACAGTCAAATAATAATAATATTTATTTCAAGATAACATCAACAATCTAACTATATATAATTGTAAATGATCATTGATTGCCAAATAAAAAAACACTCCATATAAAGTTAATCATATCGATTAACAGATAGCTAGACGACTAATATAACTCCATCACTTTAAATAGCTTCGTTTAAGAGGCAATAATAGTACTAACACAGTGAGATACAATATCTAATTGATACTATTATATCATCACACAGAACATATTAATTAATGTAGCGCACCGAAAGTATTTCAAAATGATAATATGATGTGCTACATAATCAATGCAAAACTGCAAAAATAATGATGTAATGAGAAATAAATAAGATACTACAATTAAAACTATAATGTTAAAATAAATCATCAAATAATATAATAACTAGCCTATTGTATTTGTTAAAACTCTGTAATATACACGTAGAATGCAATTACATTGCTTACATGGTACAATATTTTATCCAAACTACATTCACATACAAGCAATTAACTCATAATAATAATAAAATAACAAATGATTTTGTCTAGTGATCTGTGACAAGGGGTGCTACCTCGTAAACTTTGCATAAACACAAGTTCGTGGGTCTCTATTGGACTGCGTATGGACTAGAAATAATAGAGATAATCCAGAACCTGAAAGGTCTAAAAGCTAGTCAGTCAATACGTTCAAATCAAAGTTAATAAAACAATATATATAGTAACAATAATAGTAACAATTAATAATAATAAAGAATGAACACAGGCAATAGGAGACAATACAGATTTGGATAATCACACAAGGTAATAGATTTTGATGTTACATTAAGAGATAATAATCAAGATATAAACACTATACTGTTTTTTCGATTCAGATCATATATCTAATTATAAACATGTTCATTAATAATAATAATTAAATAAATAATAATACTATAATAAAATAATAATAATAATAAATAATAAAATTATAATAATAAAAAAATATTATAACATATAATTATTAAAGAGTAAACAAGCAAATAACAAGAACAATTAATTATAATAATATATTAAATTAATAATATTATAATAATAATAATATAATAATTAATTATATACATATATAAAGAAATAATATATAATAAATAAATAAAGAATTATAATTAATAATAATGATTAAAAATTAATTCCACAATGTAATAAATTACCAATAATAATAATATAATAATAATTATATAAAAATATAATTAATAAATAATTAATTAATAATTATATAATATAATAATAATATAATAATTAAATGAATAATAAAATATTAGTACTATTGGTAAATTTATGCTAGTTACCAAAATATTAAACTTAATAATAATAATAATAATAATAATAATATAATTAATAATATAATGATAATAATAATTAATAATTATAAATAATTAATAAAATTTATTCATAGATATATATATAAATAATAATTATTAATGTAAATGTATAATCATAATCATAATAAATAATAATATTAATAATTAAAATTAAATAATTATATATAAATAATATAATAATATATAAATATAGTAATAATTAATTAATAAATTAATAGTAATATAATAATATTACAATAATATATAATAAATATATAAAAAAAATAATAATAATTAAATATAATACCTGAAATAAATAAATTAATTAATAACTATTAAATAATAATAATATAATAATATCATAATAATAAATAATCATAATTAATCAATTAATAATAATATTAATATTAAATATATATATATAATAATATTAATAATAAAATAAATAATCATCTAATAATGTAGTATAAAAAAGAGTAAAGAGAAAGATAAAAGATATTTATAAAGTAATATATAATAATAAGTAATAATAATAATATAATAATAATAATAATAAATATTATATAATAAAAATAATATTATAATATAATAATTAATGTATAATTAAATAAAATAGGTAGCGATACCAGAGAAAGATACTTTCCTCCTGCCTGGTTTACATTAATTTAAGTTTATTTTCAGAACTTTACAATTGGTTTGTAAAGTATCAGTATATTAGAAATAATTTTCTCTATCTTTTATACACTTTTTATTTTTTTGTCTGTAGCTATTTCTCTTTCCAAGTGTGTTATATAATAATAATAATATAGAAAAAAACCGGTATATATAGTAAATGATAATATAATAATAATAATTATAAATAATATAATTAATAATATTAATTAATAATATAATAATAATATTTAAATATATAATAATAATAATATAATTAATAATATTAATAATAATATCTAATATATAAAAATAATAAAATATAATAATAATAATCATAATAATAATAATAATAAGAGGTTAGATTAATAGATCGTAATTTGGCAGTCATAAAACGTTCTTTATCAACAATAATTATTCATATGGCAATATGGCTAATAATAAAATATAATAATATTATTATTCATTATTTATTATTAATATTATATATAAATATTTACCAATGCAATAAACTTTTTTCATTCACATCAATGCTTTTAATAGAATGCAGGTAGGTTAGTTGAGATTAAATAACTAGTAAAATGACCATCTCATTCAAATATTTCACGGCTACTTTATCCATATCAATACGTTCTTCTGTCTCACTATATATATTGTAAATGTTTTTAAGGATTCTTCATTTTTAAATTATGCGGTAATTCGTTATAATTTAGCCCTTTTATAGCTAGCTGCTTGTCTAGCTTTTCTAATCTTAAAAAGGGGGATTAATATGCGACATTTCGTAGTGCTCTACTTCCTTCGATTCTGACTTATTTGAAAACATTAGATATGGAAGTTACAGGCTTTATTATTTATGACCTTATGCTGCTTTTTTAAAAGAGATAGCTTTACCAGGTCTCTTCAAACTGCAGTATTTTAAGTTTTTTTTAAACTAGGTGTTGTTATCGATCATAGAAGCTTCTAGCAGAGCTTAGGAGTCGTATATAACACATTTTTGCATAAGTTTATACGCGGGTTGAATAACTGTTTTATTTGCTATGCCGTAAACTCGGAGGCAATATAATAAAAGTGGATGCACTTGTAGAACTTTCCCCTTTTTCAGTATATATAGAGGAATGTATTTTGTTTAATTTGACTAGTATGTACAATGTAATTTGCTAGTTTAACTCACTTAACTGTTTTTTAATTATGTTTCTTTAAATGTAATTTTTCATCAACATTACACAAGTAATTTTTTGCATATGTGTCTCGTTTCAGTTTAACTCCTTTTATGTTTATGTTGAAATATCAGGTAAAGTTTTTTTAATTGCTATAAAGAATGTATGAAGTTTTTTGTACATTTAGCGTAAGTTTGTTATAATCAATGTTGCAATCTTATTTAACGAGACAATCGTTTTCTGTGATAGTATGGTTGGATCTTATCAACCTTATTAATATTGATATGTCATCAGAAAAGCAACCATGAAAAAGTCGTGTGGAATTGACATTCATTATATACAAGAGCTAAATAGTGAAAAGGGCCCTATATAGATCCTTGTGGAGACACCAAATTTATTTGCAGTTTTATCCCGAGCATATTTCACCCTATTTGATATACTGTGATCTCCCTTCTAGATATGTTTTAAACCATTGTAGTGTGTTTCCCTGAATTACCATTTTATACATTTTTCTCAGAAGTAAATGATGATCAATTGTATCAAAAGCTTTCGTAAGATCCAATAGAATAAGCGCTGATGAATTTTTATGGTCTAATCATTTCATATATTTTTTTTCGTCAAACAGACAAGGGCTTCGTTGTAGACCTATTTTTCGTAAAGCCAAAATGAAAGGTATTAAGAATCGTTTTCATATTAAGGTATTCTGTTCGCGCTTCAACAGTAATTTTTCAAATAATTTGCTAATCGTATGTGAAATTGAGATCGGTCTATAGTATAAAGGATCATGTTTATCCAATCTTTATGAACAGGAGTGACACGTGAGACTGTTAAAGTTTCGGGGAAAATTCCCGTGTGAAGGGAGATTTTAAAGAGGTCTTTTAAAGGAGAGTCAATTATGTCGGCAATTGTTTTGTAAATGTGGTTTGGAATGGTAAAAAGATCGCATTTCTTATTTTTTAGTTAAGTGATTATCGTTTTGACTTCTGAAGCCACAATATTTTGAAAAGAGAAGCGAGAGCCACACTGTCCCATGTAGGTCTCAAATGCGGTTTGACTTGGAGGCCTGCCTACCGCAGTTTGCTTACCAATGTTTTTGTAGTGCTTATTGAGTTGGTCGGCAATTTTCTTTTTTGTCCTTTGATTATTTCACCTATTATTTTTTTTGTTCATTTATTTTTGATTGTTTTTTTGATTTATTTTTGTTTTACTAATTTGTTAATTAAACCCATGTAGTTTTTGAATTCATCATAGGATATACATTTATTTTTATAATATTTCCTCTTTGCTTTCTCATTACATTTTTAAATTGTTTATCATAATATTATATAATTAAATGATAAACATTTATGATAACTTTCTACTAGAGTTTATGCTTTTGATTTATAGAGTTTATTATTCCGGTGTAATCCACGGATTCTTAATCTTTTTTGGGCCTATCTTTTGGTTTTTTATTGGGGAATGACTCATTATAGCTCGTGTTTAGGAGTCTAAAAGAAGTTAAATTTAGAATGAATGTCTATCTCTTCACTTTGTATATGAAAAATCAATCTCATTTATTTTATTTCTAAAATCAATAATAATAATATAATATAATAATAATAATAATCAATAATAAAATAAATAAAATATAAAATAATAATAAATTAATATAATAATAATAATATAATAGTTCTCTAAATTTTTCGACTCCGGCTCCGACTCCGACTCCACTTACCGGGAATCTTCGACTCCGACTCCCGACTCCGACTCCACTTACACAGGATCTTCGACTCCGACTCCGACTCCCACTTGCACAGAGTTTTTCGACTCCGACTCCGACTCGACTCCGGGAAAATTGCACGGACTCCACGACTCCGACTCCACGACTCCCGACTCCGACTCCCAGTCTTATATTATATTATATACTATTATATATATATTATATATATATATATATTATCTATATATGGTATATATATACTATATATATATATATATATAATATATATTAATATATCTATATTATATATATTATATAGTATATAGTATATATTATATACTATATATCTGGTATAATATATATATATTCTGGTAATATATATATATATATATATATATATTATATATAATATAATATAATATTATATATATATATATTATATATATATTATATATATTATATATTATATATCTATATATATATTATATATATATATTTATACTGGTTATATATATAATATATAATATATACTGGTTTAGTATATCTATATATATATATATATATAATTATATATATATATATATATTATATAATATTATATATATATATTATATTCGTATATATATATATATATAATATTTATAATATATATTATATATATATATAATATATATATATAATATATATATATATATATATATATATATATATATATATTATAATTTTATATATATATTATATTATCTTATATATATATATATATATATTTCTATATATATATATACTATCATCTACGCTTCTTTCCCCAAGATTGGGGGTAAGGTGTGTGACATGCACTCGGAAACAGAAAGTATTACAAGATATGACAAAAGTTGGAAAAAGCCCAGTATTACTGCCCCCTTTATACCTATTAGCGGAGAACTTGTTCGCAGTCAGAAAATCAACCCTAGAGCCTCGCAAGACCATGATAGAACTTCACTATGGCATCTCATCAATGTGGAGTTCATCCCTTGGCCCATTTGGGCCTCAACCATACCCCCTAACAAAACCCCGCCATTCTCTCATATTGTACACCTTTCTTCTCTCCAGGGATCCATTTACAGACTCAATCCACGTTTTCTCCAGTCTCCCAGCCGGTTGATTCGAAACACTCAAAACTATAAATCTGCCTAACGAACCGACTATCATCCATCTTCCAAATGACCAACCTTTTAAGTACTTTCATTTTTCTTCAGCATTTATCCTTGCGTCATTGCCATCTTTGGTCGAAAGCAACAATCATTTTTTAATCAAATACTTCAGAATGAGCAAGATTATTATGACCCTTCTGACACATGACGTTTTGATCTTATTTCTCTTATTCCAGATCATTAGTCTCACTCTGTAGCATTGCAACAGTAGCAACATACTACTCATGTGAGACCTAGCGCACTCAATGCTTAGTTCCTTACATCTACCAAGATTTAAATGCCCCAGCCACCCTCCTGCCATTCACAACTTTCCTACTACACTCTGCATCACCCTTCCCTTTTTCATCCAACATACTATCCAAATATTTAAAACTCGACATTTGTTCCAGCTAACTCTCCATCCAACATAACTTCACACTGAGGACTGTCCTCACTCACAAACCATAAACCTTACTCTTTACGTTGGTTTACTTTCAAACCCCTCCTTTTACAACACTCTGCCAAATCTCTCTACCAATCCTCTCAAACTCTTCAGATTCGCCACACAAAATCATATCATCCGCATATAATAGGTAGGGATTATATATATACCAGTATATATATATATATATATATATATATATATTTATATATAATATATATATATATCATATATCTATATATATATATAATACATATATATTATATTATATTTATATACCATAATATTATAATAATATATTATATATATATATAATATATAATCTAAATAGAATTAATGATATAGCCTAATACCTTATGTCTAGTCACTTGGCAAATGATTATGATTTAAATGTTTTATATGTTTATCACTTAAAATAAAATATATATATATACGGTATGGTGGGTTAGTATTAGATAGCCTGACAGATTTTGAGACCAAAAATTTTCTAAGTTCAAAAAATTTCTAAGTTCAGAAAAGTTAATTAAGTTAGGTTTTTTAAGAAAATTGTTTAGTGGCAGGCTTTTGGCATAATTCCAGAAGCTTGCCACTAAAAATTTTCTTAAAAAACTTAACTTTTCTGAACTTAGAAATTTTTTTGAACTTAGAAAATTTTTGGTCTCAAAATCTGTCAGGCTATCTAATACTAAGCCTGGTATGGTTATAAATTCTAATAGGTAGGCCCATAATAAATTAAAACATTTATTTTTCTTCATGAATTCATAATTTCTGTTTGATCTCTGTAAATGAAACCAAGTTTGACAATGTAATGAGTTTGAAAAATATATAGATTATAATTTTGATACTTTCAATAGATTCATCAATCCATGATATTTTGGATATCTACATCCATATCCTTAAAATTCCCAAAATTTTAATCTTTCTATTTGAGTGAGTCTGTAAGTGAAAGAGCTACCGTAGGTAATATATTTTAAGCTATAAAAGCTATCTTGTAGGTTGTAAATAATAATGCATATTTATTGAGATAAACCTTTGTTTTTCTTTCTTTTTACAGGTTACCTATTTTAAATATGATTAGTAATGATGAACAGATTTGAAAATGATAAAATAAATCATTCATCTGCTTGTAAAAATGACTTAACCAGTGAATTAGAAGATAAAGATCAATCAAATGTTATTCGTTTAAATTTAGAAAAGTCCACTTCTGTTACCAGTGAACCTGGTAAATATTTTGTAGTACCTGCTGGTGGTATGCATTTTGCTGTGCCTGAATTAAGTTTTCATGTAAATCATTTCAAAGAAGAACCTAGTGAGGTTAACAAGAAGAGAATGTCTAAATCTTCAGATTCTCTTCCAGATATGAATTCTTATAAATCTTTTCAGAAAGGGTTTAAGTTGCCTTATGGTTTAGAATTAATGGCAGGTCCAGGGCAAAAAAAAGAACCTTCAGATGGAGCAGTCAAAAAAAAAGCTCCCCAACCTTCAGAAACTTTACTTGCATCTGCTGCGATGATCAAATCTTATTTTATGCCATCACAAGAGAAAGATTCCAATGATACAGATACAGATACTGTGAAAAATAAGATGATTGGCTTATGGCATAATATGAAATATGGTGAGAAAATTCGTTTTTTTTTAGCATTTAATTTTTTTTTGAAACTATAAAGAGCAAAGTGAAGAAAATTCTCTTTGAAACTAATTTTTGATTCAGCATAATTTTTAGGCTGTTGAAATTTAGTAATTATTAAAATTTAACTACTTATTTTTCTATTATTGACAGTGATTCATGAAATTAAATAATAGCGTAATTAAAAACGTTAATATTGAATGTTATTTATATATATTGCCAGTGATTTCAAAAGTAAATAATTATTAACATTTTGAATCTTATAATTTTTTCTTAATCATTGAAATTTAATTATTAAAAATAATTTTAACCATTTAGAAACTTTTAACAAGCTAATAATTATTGAGATATTTATACATAGTTTCATATAAAGTGACTTTTTTGTAATGTTTACTTTAAAAATTCTATACAGTATATGTTAATTAATTCATTTTAGTATTATAATATTTTGTCTTTCTTTTATTAGTGTAATAAAATATTTTATTATTGTTTGCGTTACAAAGTTTTTAAATGTTAAATTTATAAAAATTTTATAGGCATCTTTATTTTTATATTCTTTATTTATACATTTGTTTATTTTATTTAATTATTTGATTTATAAAATCATCTAAAATTATCTATTTTCTAAAAGCTCTTCATAGAAATTTTTGAAATCTTCTCCCCCACAAAAAAAGGAAAAAAATTTATACCCAAATATACTACAAAAAAATATATATATATATATATAATATATATATATATAATATATATATATATATATATATATATATATATATATATATATATATATATATATATATATATATATATATATATATATATATAAGGTATAATATTTTATATAATATTTTTTTATATATATAAAGATTATATATATATATATATATATATCTATATATACAATTTATTTTTCTTAATTTTATTAATATATATATATGGTATAATATATATATATATATATATATATATATATATATATTGTATCTTTATTATATAAATATTTTAATATATTCAAAATAAATACATTTTTGAACAATATTTCTGCAAGTAATTAATTATTATTATATATATTTTATTATTATTATTATATTATTATTATTATTATTATTATTATTATTATTAAAGAATCTTAATTAAGCATTTTTTAACTAATTAACAGGTACTTGAGTAGTATAAACTATTATTAAATAAATCATAACAGGATTCCTTTGAGTCTCTTTTTATTAAAAAGTTGAAGGAACAA
>JABUQX010112357.1:35000-57500 GCA_015478945.1 Trachelipus rathkii
CGATTATGTCAATTAATGCATATTACTATATAAAAAGTATGGTTGTATATTGCGAAACTGATTAATTTGTGTCTTCTACAAGTACACAAGCGTATTTTCATTTTGTCTTTTGGTGTGTTTGTTTATATTGACATTGAGTAGATTTGTTTCCCAAGAGTAAGTTGAATTGTCAGCTTGTTACAGTATAGTGGTTGTTACTTTGTTACTCTTCTTTGTTATTTTTTAATGTTACTCTAATTATTGAAATTACTATTGTTTATATCATTGAGTTTTCATTTCTCTTTGTTCTGATAATTTTGACGAGTCGCACTTCCTTCTTTGTTATTTACTCCCTCGAGCTGATTTGGAACACACTGCTATATCAAGAAATCAATTATTTAGCACATTCCAGTTTTCTTTTATATCCAAATACCAATTTAATGTACCATGACATATTTTTTTTGAATGTCTTCAGGAAGAGATTTTTGTGGCTGAACTTTATCTCTCCGTCATAAACTCCCCATTGATATTGAACTTTGCTTAATTGTTATAATATAAATGTCAATTTGGATTTATTTTTATTAGTATGTATTTTAAGGTGTTTATATATGCTCTTTCATATATGTCAGGCTAGTGTAAAACACTTATACTGAAGGATAGTGGTTCTCACTTGAATCAAATGCTTTTTTAATCTCGAAAGCACTGCATTAGAGGGCCTATCTATCATATCTTTACAACTCTCGTTTAGACTCCTGATAGGCGATCCTTCTGTGAATTGCAATATTGGAGAATTTTTGATATGTTAATATAATAAATTAAATTTTCATATTATTATGTTGCATATATTTTTTGGCGAGAAATGCTGCAGTATATGAGATAGTGTTTTAATCAGGGCTGGAGCCAGAGTCACGAGAGCTGAAAAGGTTTTCGGGTGGAGTGAACCGAAAACCACATAGTGATTAGGGTTGAGAATACCAGGCAGCCCCCAAAAAAGGAAGCGGCTCTGGCACTGAATGCATTCTGTTATCGCATTATAATTCATTACTTCCTTATGCATTCTTTTAATTTTTATTATAATTCATTACTATCAGCTGTGATACAATATTGCGTGTCTTGTCCATATTCTCTGATTTCATGTTGTTTTGTAAACTCTTATTTTCTTCAGGGTTTTTTTCTCCTTCGCATCACATATACTACTTACGATGGTAGGAGGTATGAACATTCTTGGATTGAAAATAATGCTAAGACATCCTGTGATATTGTATAACGCTATTTGCAGACCACATCCTGAAATCTTTAAATTAGATAGGTAGATAGTAAGAAACCAAATCTATACTCAATATTACTAGTTATACCTACAAAGCCTTTCATGCTATACAGTCTTTCTATTTCAAGCATTCCTATAATAAGAGTGAAAAGATGATCATTAAATGATCTGCTGAAATTTTAAAAACCCATATCATTCCAATGGTTGTAAATGAAAGCAGTACCCTCAAAATTTCTTCCCTCCCCGGGTGACATTTGGCTGGATTAAATGGAGAATTAGGACCAATAGTTTCGCATGCGTTTCCTTATGGAAAAGGCGATGATAGTGCATAAAAATGGCGATAAGTTGACAGGCTAAAAAGCATGAAAAGTGAGTGAAGCGAAATGTACTAGACAGAGCAATCAAATTAACTTTGTCTATTCAATATATAAATTCAGTGCAAATCATATAATAAATATAATAACAACACAGTACTTACCATTCAAGAGAACTCAAGGGGACAGAATACAGACGAAGATATAAGAATCTAGTTTGTGGAAGTCTTCCGAAGTGTCTTGAACTACCCACAAGCAAGAGCAAGTTTTAGCAATGTACAAGATAATTGCATCCAAAATGATTAAGTTTCAGTAGATAAACTCCATTGTAAAACCCCTCTAAAACAGATAACAGAACTTGGATTGTTGTTATGTATCTGATATTTTGTTGTCACTGACGCATGAGAAAAAATTTTTATCAGATTGATTTAGAATACACTAATTAAGTATGAATTGAGGTGTTATTATGCTTCAACTGTACTGTAAAGACTATGATACACATGCGAATTGGGTCATGTTACGATACGTTACAGCTTGCTATCAGAGATTGTATTGAACAAAACATCCCATATCTTATAGTATTGTACGTTTCAAATTGTTGAGACTTACAAGAAACCAGAAGTTTAAAACTATATATATATATAATATATATATTATATATATATATTATATAATATATTATATATAATATATATATATATATATATATAATATATATTTTTACTATAGTAGAACAGTATATATATATATATATATTATAGTAGTAATATATATATAATATTAAAACGTAAAGGAGGCTTGACTATCTGTAGACCAAGCACTAGTGGGGGCTGAAGTACTAATATATTCTAATGATTAAGCGTCTTATTAGAGCTAAAGAATACATTATTGAATATGTGCTCATCATAGACGATAACATGACCCATTTTCCTAGTCGCTCCTCTCCATTGAAATTAGAAAGGCTAAGGAAGCAATCTTCGTCACTCATCTATTCTTAGTCATTAAAAGATTGCAAGCAGCCGGTTAACCGCTGGCTTCTTGTATAAAGAAGTTAACAAATAATATGTTTCTCCATTATTACGCTTTCATGATCAGGGATGAAGGAGAGAATGGGAAAAAGAAAGAAATAATAGAGATTCTTTCTCCGTATAATGATAGAAGTATTACCTGCTGCAATCTCTGTTGATTTTATGTACCGGATTATGCCGAATGATGTACAGCTCAGTAGACGAAAGATAGCATTGAGTAATAAAACAATTCAAATGGAGCAATATAATACTTCAAAACATCTCAGAACTCAAAAGGAAGGAAGTGAAAACTATCAAGCACTTAATGAAGTTATTGTAAAACTGTCTTGAACTTCATTATCCACTCTAAATTTTTGAAGAATTAATTGATCTTCCAGCCAAACACCGTCTTGACTGAAGGAAAATTTTAAAAGGAAGGAGGGTCTCCTATTGCTAAATTTAAACTTGATATATGCTTTGTTTGAAATGGAGAAAATAGATAGATCATCAAAGCTTAATGTCTTAAAGGTAGTTCCACATCACCCCAAAATAATTCAGAATGTTATTTATAGAGTAACTTCAATTGATGTCATTACACAGGTTAATGTGGAATGTCTTTTCAGCCCTTCAAACAATTCGGTCAGACTTACGACCCTCAATGAAAGAGATCTATGAAAGCCATACGCCTTTCTTGATATTTATAATTCGTAAATTTCTATGTTCTGAATTTAGGTTGTTTCTCCCAGGATAGGAAGATTATGTGGTAACTCAATTCATGTTCTAAAATCGGTAGTGAGGCGATATTTGATTTTATAAGATTATTAATTGTATTGGTTGTGAATTAGATGTGTCTACGGAGTGCTATGTAATATCTCGAAGGCAATTAGTTTAGTGCTCTATTGCTATAAGTAGTGTTTTGTGAGAGCCTGAGATTTAAGTTATTTATTATATAGATATAGAGTGGAGTTGTGTGTAGCAAAGCACGTTTGTGGAGTTTTGAGTTGTTTTGCTGAAACCTTGTATAAAAACGGTTATATTGTTGGTATGTGGTGGTTTTATATATTTGATGATATGAGCTTTCCTTGGGTTTACATAGTGTGGATTACGTAAGTGTAGAATTCGATATTTAGCGATCAAGCAGAAAGAGAGGAGGTTATTGTAAGTAGGTCTTTTTATCTGAGAATAAGGAGATCAAATATTGGAAATTTTATAACTCCAGTTTTTCATGGCCTCATAAAAGTTTAGTTTAGTTTGGTGGGAGCAGTGTGTGACGTGGTGCTAATCGGGTGTAGAGGCTTGTTTTTCTATAATGTATTAAGTATGTAATATAATATTGAGGATTAGTGCAGGTTGCACGGTTGCTGGAGGAATTTTTAAAGGGTTGTTATTTATAGGTGTATATGTATTTCGGTGGTTACTTCAATTGCTTTGGTCATGATTACTTTTATTTTCTTAAGGATGATTATTATTTCTGTTTTTCTGGCATTTATCTGAATAGGTGTTTGACATTTGTTTTCTGCTATATAAAGATGTACTTCGGAGGGGTTATTTTTGGCGTGTTGATATGTTGTTGTGGGGGAGTGAGATGTTTTGGATTTTTTTTATGATAGATTTTGTGTTGGGATGTAAAAGGTAGTTTTTTTTATTTTTTTTGATTTTTATACAATATTTTATTTTTTCCACTTCTTAATATATATATATATATATATATATAGATAGATTTTTGTTTAGAATTTAATGTGAATGCATATATTTGATGTATAGTGCTTTGGTTTATAAATTGGATTTGTTATATTTTAATTATTAGTTGTTTTATTGTATACATCGTTATTTGATTTTTTAATTAGGTTACGTTGTTTAATCAGGTTTGAAGGATTCGCAGAGTGTTAGTGTTGATTAATAGGGTATGTATTTTTTTGAAGGGTTATCCCTGAGGATATGTTTTGGTTTCTTGCACTCAATGATTTAGTAGATCATGAAGTTACTTGAAATATAGCTGTGTCATTTAGTGTTGAGATGTTGAAGATGGTCTATAGTTGTATATTATCAATTTCTATGAATTAGAGAATGTTTGTCAGTACTGCTTTATATTGTAGTGTATATGAGTTTTCCTTGAAATGAGTAAGGTTTAGTTATTTGTAGTTATTATTTATGTATTTTTATAAAGTATGGGATGAGATGTCTCGCGGAGATTTTAGTTCTGGTTTGTGTTTGCCATTGGGGAGTTGTTTTGGATTTATGTGTAGAGTTGGTGAACAAAATTGTTTAAAGATCTAGCGATTGTTTGAAAATTGAGTTAGTTTGGGCTGGGATTTATACAAGATCGAAGGGTGGAATATTTGGTGTGGAAATTTACCATTGGCTTGATATAAGTGTTTAGCGTGAGTCTAGATTTGATATTAAATAGGGTTCCTCTATGGTTCTGCGTTTTTGGGCTTCTGTTACCATGACGCAGCATGGGGCCGTTAAATCTCCTTCTGCATCTATTGATGTCTGGGACGTTAGTGATGGCTTAAATCATATAGGGTAAGTTGTCTGCTCTTCATGGTTCTGAGAGGCAGTGAGATAGGTGATAATAGAGAAGGAATAGAGAATATATATAATATAGTAAGAATGTTAGACTTTTTGTGTGGTTGAATCATTGTAGTTGAAAGATTGGATTTTTGAGGTATTTTCATTTAGTGAAAATGTGAGTGAGGTGGTGTTTTTGTGTTTGGGGTAGTGACGTTCGTGAACCAAGTAAAGTCTGTGTCATGATTTTTTTGGGAATTTGTCGGTGTATCAATAAATTGATTCGTTATCCGATAAAATTTGGTTCTGGGTGTGGTTTCTGTCTCGGAGATTTCGGTGTATAATAGTCTGTGATTGTACCTTCCTTGATTTAGTGCGATGCAATACTGCTATGTTATGTTGTTTAGAAGATTTCTGTTCCTTAGTTGTGTATAACTACTTATGATACATATCTTGATGATTACTATAAGTCTTTTATGATATAATACTCCTTATCAAACTACTATTACATTTATAGTAGCTTATACTACTACTATAATTAAATCTTCACAATACTAATATTTATCTCATGATATATATATTAATATTATAATTATAATTTAAATTATAATCTTATGATAACTTTCCCAAAAAGTAAGTGTACTGATTTTGTATTTAATTATGTATTGGACTACCATGAAGTACAAGTTATTAAATTCGAAGTATGATCATCTTTGGAGGTATATTCACAATGCTAGTTCCAACGTCTTCCACTGTTCATAGAGCTATGTACGAGTGGAAGTTTCTATTTCCATAAGTAGTGTTAGTTCACGTGTATTACAGTATTTTTTATGTTTTACTATTACGTCCACATAAAATAATTAACCTCTTCAACTTATAATTATTCAAACTAGGAAAGAAGGTGTAGAAATCTCGCACGATAAAGCTAAATTAGCTGTTATGGTGAGAGAGAATTGTTGTGAAAGTATTACATGTATCGTTTTTCTCTCGGCTCAGATAATTAGAAATATTCTATAATTCAAGGCTCCGTGTGATCATGAAATGTGGCGCGTTATCGTTGGATGTTATACACCCATATATCGTCTATTTTGCACTCTCAAGTGTCTGTTCTGATTCTTATGTAAACTACGTTTCGATTCGTTCCAAGACTCATTGTGTAAAGATCGTAATTTAACTATTCTTCAATCGAAGGACAAATTCTTTAGTGTCATCATATTACCACGGCTGTTCGAATAAATAAACAATAATCAGTTTTTCCCTTAATTATTATTTGTATATCTTGCTTAATATCATTATTAATATAATATAGATTCAAAACTATTGTATTAGGTATTCCATTATAATAACTAAATTACACATTCCACTCTCAAGACACTAATAGAGCACCTTGCTTCTGGGTGTGCTCTATCTGCTCTCGACGCCCCTCGCTGTCTGATTCTTCTATTATTAATTCTTATCCTTCGACCTGTGTGTTTATCGAACCACTGGTTGCTACGCAGGCACGGCTTCCTGG
The DNA here is from genome assembly GCA_015478945.1 of Trachelipus rathkii. Classification (NCBI taxonomy): domain Eukaryota; kingdom Metazoa; phylum Arthropoda; class Malacostraca; order Isopoda; family Trachelipodidae; genus Trachelipus; species Trachelipus rathkii. Next base: position 41,592 of record JABUQX010112357.1, read on the forward strand.
AGCATGATTGTTGTTCCCGTCACATTTACGTGGGCCAGGGCAGAGTGTATATTAATATATATATATATATAAATATATATATATATATATAATATAGATCTACATCTGTTGAAAGTTCAGGTAATGTAGAGTGGTTAAAACTTTGGAAGTTGTTTATATTTTGGCTTGTCCAAGTATAAATAGATATTATTGTGCAATAGCCATTTGAATTTACATGCATTAGCGTTTTGCAAATCTGTCGTGACAACTAATAAAATGTGCTTTAGCCTATAAATTACGAAGATACTTAAGCAAATGTGCCTTAGCCTATTGAAACATTACGAGGATAATTAGTGAAATGTGCCTTAGCCTGTTATAATAAATGATAGGAATGAATTAGAGTTTGTGTAGTATGTAGTTTGTGTGAAGAAAGGGTTAAAGAGAGAATATACAGATAGATTTACATTTATAGATGGATTTGGTCATTCGGAAAGGATAGATGGAAGTACGTATGTTAAGCTAGATGTAATAGTAGGGAGTAGAAAATTGAGTAAAGAAAAGATCAGAGAAACATGAAAGATAAAAAATGGTAAATGTCAGTTAAAGGATGCCTGAAGGAGGGTGAATATGAGTTTTAGCAGAGTCTAACCGAGTAGAAAGTGCTAACAGGAGTTCAAATTACATGGTTTTGTGAGGGGGGGGTATGGATGTGGGCTTTGCTCAGGAATTAACACCCACAATGACTAGATACCACATTGAGGGTCCGTTGCAGTCCGTGAAGACCTAGGTTGGATTTTTCTGACTGCGATTAATTCTCACTTAAGTGTATAAAGTTATTACTGCGTTCAATGTTCTTTCTACTTTTTCTGATTCCGGTGTATGCTAACACACTCGTCTGAACCCACCCACTCAAATTTGGTGACTTAGATAATAATCAATAATAATATAAATTAATAATAATAATAAATAAATAATTAATAATATATTACTAATAATTAATAACAATATATATTGTAGCTAAATATTATATTATATATATTATTCTATTTAACTTCTTAAGAAGTTCGTAGAGTTCCATTCCCTTCTCAATATTTTATTATAAATTAATATATTATACTACTTTACAGTAAAGTTCATAAGTTGTTTAATATCACATAATATATATATATATATATAAATATATAATTATATAATCCCTCTACAATATATTTACAAGGTGTGATTCAAAACCTCTGCGAATAACTCGGAGGGGCTTGATAGAGCAAACGATAGGAAACATTTTTTGTTAATTAATAACCTATGAGTTGTACTCGACTCAGCCTTCGTTTCTAAAATTTACGGGCGATATTAGAAGTTACACTAGTTATATTTGTGTGATACACGCGTCGCGTGTAGGTTACGACTGAATTTAGGGTTATATTTCAAATTTTAATGTGTTTTGTTAGACGTGCGTATACAATGTGTTAGTACGCCTAACAGTCCTTTCTCGGAACAAACGTAGGCAAGATACTCTCTCCATTGCCCAAGATTTATCAGTTGTCAGTCAGTGTTATGAATCTAATTACGATAAATGATCACTTACACATTACTTGCCCGAGTTTAATTTACCGACTAATTATATATAATGTTACGGTGATGACGGCGACGGGAAATGGTATAACGAAGAAGCGCCCCATATACTATATGTACCTTGGAACGGTTTCCATTACAGTTAAAATCACCCCTCACCACACATATGAGTTGCTTCGCCTATTCACCATTTCGCATATACTTCTAAGATTATAGATAGGATCTTCATACCCGGTGCGATTGGTTTGGAAAGTATCGACGTTAATACGAGGGTAATCTACCTTGCGTTTTGAGAAGAGGCTGTGCTTTGAGAGATGCCAATACTTCGACTTAGCACCACGTACCCTCAATATTGCCTACATGCCATGGTCAAATTCAGTTGTCTGCTTAGGTTCGGGTCTTGCTAAAGTGAGACAAAAACTCACATGCATTAATCTAACTACAGAAAGTATCAAGAGACTTGGTACATAAACGACTTCGCAACCTCGTGTGCCATTTGCCCTGGTGAGTTTCTGCAATACGGGCATCGATAATCCTGCTTTCTCATGACATGTCTTGTTTACCGATGAAGCGTGCTTCACAAGTGATGGTTACTTTCAACAGCATAAAACAGCTCAAATATGGGACGAGTACAAACCGCACGCAATGATCATCTAGAGTTCACCAGTAGTCAGAAAATTTAACGCGTAAACATCTGCTAGGGTTGAAATTCTTTGTGGGAATTATACCGCTTGGGACCTGTTCATTCAATTCCACACTCCGTGTTTGGATTGGACCCTTGTGTACCTGACAACTACTCCTAAGAACACACTCCGCTAGCTCTAATGGACGACTATACCACCTTGCGGATCCGCCACATGAGACATGTTATGTTTCCAAACATAATGGGCTTTACTAAGCTCAACTTCTCAGCACCACTCAATTAAGTGACTGGGCAATATACGCATCTGTAAAACAGGGTTTTAACTCACTGACTAATACATGTGGAATAGGAGAGGGGGACCTGTTGCCGTGGCCTGCAAGGTATCGAGCCTCGAACCTCACGCCTCCCATAGATATTTTACTGTTTGGGATAGGCATTGTTGATAAGAAGTGTTGGTTACATTAACCTCAGTCAAAACAAAGAGTAGGAGAAACTAGAATTCAGCGAAATATCACTGACGTTTGATCTCAAATCTGTCACAGTGAGGGCTAAAGTTCTGTAATGATCCGACAGGCTAATTTTGGCACTGAGGCGATAATAGTATAATCAGAATGTATCAGCTACAGGCAGATCACTTTGACACTCCATGTAGATTTTCCCCAATTTAAAAATATATTCATAAACAATAGCTACCGATTGTTTGCTTTACACCTCGCGTAAAAAACCACATACCGTTGTTTTAACAATAATATCCTTTTATTAGTCCTCTATCTAACCCTTCGGAGATACACATATGTACGCGTAACGCACACAAACGATAACTCAATATAGAATAGCCCAAAATCTCCGGTTCGAAGTAAATGACGCGTCAAACAACATCACGTAGTTACCTTACATCATCCGTTAACTTTTGAATCAGATAAGGTATCATAACAACATAGCTATTTACTAATAATTGTTCTATATTCGTTTGCTCTATCAGCCCCTCCGAGTTTGACGCCAGATGTTTTGAAGTCACTCCCATGTAATATATATATATATATTTATATATATATAATTATATATATAAAATAAATTATATATATTATTATACTTATAATATATATATAATATATATATATATTAATATATAAATATATAATACTATATATAATTAATATATATATATATTATATATTAATATATACCAGGTTATATTATATATATAATACCAATGGTATTGTAAACATCGTATATATATAGAATATTATTAATATATATAATAATATATATATGAATATATATATATATATATATAATTATAAAATTATGTAATATATATAATCTTATAATATATAGGTATATATATATATATATACTTATATAAATAATAATATATAATTATATATATATTATAATAATATACCCGCGGAGTGGTTTATCTCTTATAGGTATATTATAGCCGATTATATAGTATATATTGATATATTATATTATATATATATATATATTTGAAGATATATATATATACTTTTAATATATAATTACATTATAAATATTATATTATGTATGAAACTACTCATTTATTTATTGCTACTTACATAAGTAATATGATAACATATTAATAATTCACAGAGATACTGTTGAAGAGGAGTAGTCTTATTCGTTACAATTATATTTCTCAGTACATTGGTTACCATCCGACCACTCTTGTTTTATTCATAGTATGGTATTTTATTTAATTTATTTTAATTTACTTTGTTCTCCTGATTTGCAGTCCTGTTCCCCCTTTTTGTCATTTGCAATTTCCAGACGGAATTAAAATTTTTTCCTTTGTATAATTTCAGATATTGAATGTGGATTAAAATAGATGTTTGGGTTGTTAAAATTATGATCCTTTGTATTGTAAATTAAGATACGCGTTTGTTTTTTTTAGGCTAATTTAAACCAAAAGCTCGTATTATATGTCTCGTATTACTCCCTTAAAAATGTTAGATGCGCTTACTAACTGACATCGTAACTGGGGAAAACATATAACATGATTTGTTCATTAATGAAAAAAATCTGGCTGAGAATGCCTTGTAACTATTTTCTAAATTTTTCTATTTTAATACTTGACTAATCTAATGTTTTATACCAGATGTACCGATCGGGAATATATTAACTGATTCATACGATTAGATCGGCCCCAAAGAATGACTTACCTAAGTCCGAATCTACAAATAACTCATCACCTCGATTTAGTTGTAAAGTGATTCAATGTATAGTTTTTACACTCTTTTTACTATAGTTTTTTTTTATTTTGTTACTTTCAGGCTGTGAAGAATATAATTACAACCAGTAAGAATATTGCAAAACACTTTAGCTTCTCAATCTCGGAAGTTAGCAAGCTAATAGTATTGCAGGACCATCTAGGCTTAAAGAAGCCTAATTTAATTCAGGTGTGTCTACGTGTTGGTATTCAACATACTACATGCTGGAAAAAAATACTGGAAAATGAAAACCCTTTTTACATATGATAAAGCTAGCTACTAACCCTACATTTAAGTTTTTATCATGAAGAATAATATTTTCAAGTTAAAATACTTTAAAGAAATTATTGTGGAAGCATGTAAGAGAAGCCACTTCTATGATTATACCCACAATTCAAACTGAATTTATTTTTATAAAAAACAGTGCCAAGTAGTAACCAGTAAAATTCATACCATGTAGTAAAAGAACTAAAAATTTTATTTGAGAAAGGATTTTCAACGTATTTGGAAAACGTATCTTTGTGCCTATCTTCTTTACTCGGTCCAAGATTCAAAGTGAAATTCAGAAAACAGATATGAAAATAAAATAGAGGAATGGACATTGGAAATTTTGAAGCACAGATATACAGAAACTTGGGATGCAATTTAGGATTTTTACAGAAAGACTTCAGCCAGCTTTGGAGAAGTTCAGGAATCTGCAAGTTCATCTCTGACTTTCTTAGTTACTTGATGAATTAGAAATAATATAATTAACGTTTGATATAGGAAAGTAATTAGGGACCACCACAAACACAAAGAAGGGTCATTAGCAGAAAAGGAATAATCATTACTTCTACTTACATAAGAGAGAGTTGCAAATTATTTAACTTTAAAATTAATGCCAAGATATCCAAGAAGCGATGTCACCTAAGTGTGCAGGAAAAAATAATAATCTTGAATAAGCTAACTTTAAAATATTGATGTGTACAAACATTTTATTTAGTACAGGATTGAATGTACATGAGCCTGCAGGAGATTGGTCTCGTCATTAAAACATAAACATTTTGATTTTGTATTATAATTTAAGAGTATTGAAGTTAGATTACTCTTAATAAAGCTAGGTTAATTAAAGTTTAAATTTTTGGATCGAATTCCATTTTAATTGTTAGAGAGTAGACAACCATTTTTATTTTTCAACATGAAAAGTTTCCATTTATTTCTTCGTTCACTAAGCTGTTTTTTAATTAATTTAACTTTTATGTATTTTAAAAAAAAATGTAGATAAAATCGACCAATTGTCAACTTATTAGTCTATTATCTAGAGTCTAGACAGGGAAATTTTAAGTAAATAAGTCAAAATATGCCAAAGTTAATTGCATGTCAAAAGTAATCATGTTTCATTTGGCTGGCAATGAAATGCCTATTGCTAATAAACGTAGAATTGACCGATTAATCGAACTCTAAAAGGCGAATCACTGATAATCGGTGCATCCCCAGTGTGTTGGTATTTACAATTTATTTTTAGGCATGTGTTATCAAACATATTTGATTTATTACATTTGAAAATTTCAATATATATATAATATATATATATATATATATAATTTATAATATATATATATATATATATATAATATATATCTAATATATATATAATATATATATATATATATACTATATATAAATATATATATATTATATATAATATATTATATCATATACTATTTTGCAAGTGTACGTTCAGGATGTTTTAAGACATGTGCTCTGTGAATAAAGTGTATCTGTGGTCTTCTAATGAAAGTTAAAGCAATGGGCTAATGGAATCAAAACATAATAAACTGCCCTCCAGTTAAGGAGAGCGTTCGAGAATGAACAGAAATCTTCATCTTCTCCAACCTATGCAAATTCTTCAGAATCATCAGCTTCCTTTCAAATAGATTCTTGTTCAGAACTGAATGAGGAGAGAAATGAATGTGGTAGTCAGTCCACTTCATCTAATACAGAATTCCCATTAGATGCATATGTTGATAGTAATCGTAAAAAATACGATAATTTTCAGCAAAGTGCATTTGGAAATCCCTTAGGTACGAGAGTACGGGAACCTCCTTCTTCAGTTATAGATACAACTGATGAAGTAACCTGTACTCGTTGCTGTGGCTGGAAATCTTGTATAATATTCATTCCAGTTCGTCTTGGAGGCACTACCGTTAATCCTATTTATTATAATTGCATCTACTCACTTTTTCTGCATGATTTGTGTATAGGTATTATTGGAGGGAGGCCGAAGCACTCATTGTACTTTGTTGGGTTTCAAGGTTAGTATTTTATATTAGCTTAGATCATTTAATTAATATTTATTAATGAAATAGTGTTTTAATATTATGTCACAGAACTATTGCAGGATTTGGTACATTAATTAGCAAGATTTTATTTGAAGCCAGTTGAAGCTATTATATATTACTTTCAACTTTAGTATATTATGCCTATTTAGTCGTACCAATATTATGCAGAAATAACTTTTTATTTTTCTCGTATCTCTGGTTCGCTTGAACAATTATTACATTAACTACTTTATGATGTGCTTTATTGCATGAAAAATCGTGTGGCCTAAAAGGTCACTTTGTTGCCCTTAAAATGAGACCATTTTAAAGATTTACGTGTATTACAGATACAGAGAGTTTGATAAAACGGATCAGACTGTGTAGAAAGATGATTCGCATGAACATAATTTATTAAAAATTGGAAGCTTCATTCACTTACCTATTTACACGTTGTCCCTAATTGTTTTTCATTTCTCTACTACCAGCAACTTTTATAAAATAATTTTGTATTTTTATTTTTACCATTTTCTTCCACTTTTTCACAATTACTCTATTCCTTTACATACTTCTTTGTATTACTTTATTCAAATATCTTTATCTTGATTGCTGCCAAGGTGAAAATCATTTATAAAATTGGCTAAACGTAAAAGTTACAATCGGTTTGTCAATAGGTAGATAATATAAAACGACTCCTGTTGAATTTATTTCATTGCAGATCTTTTGTCTTCTATTAAACGAGTTAAAAAAAATTTTTTTGACCATGTTAAAACCATATAGCAATAGATAACAGTAAAATATTTTTAATTTCATTATCTAAAAAAAAAATTTGGAAAACTCGTGAATGCCCAACTTTTTTAGGTAACTCGGGATAACATCGCTGATTAGCTTTCCACTCAGTTCAAAGTTGCTTTTATTGTTATAAAATGATTTTAACAATATTTCTTTACTAATAGGCATTAGATAACTATTTTTTTTTCTAAAAAGCTTAAATTGTGCCAATAGTTAGTTTTCTTGAAGCTTGGAATTATATTTTGCGAGTACTTATGTAAATTATTATTATTATTATTATTATTATTATTATTATTATTATTATTATTATTATTATTATTATTATTATTATTATTATTATTATTATTATTATTATTATTAGCCCCCTCATGAAGGAAACTTTGATGTGAAGATGGGCACAGACACTTCTGTGTCTTTGTAACATTTCCTTCAATTCTACATTTAAGTTTTGTTTATTGCTATCCCGCCATTTTCTTTTACTTATTATTATTATTATTATTATTATTATTATTATTATTATTATTATTATATTATTATTATTATTATTATTATTATTATATATAGAGGTAGAGTAGCGCACTCGCTGCATTGAAATTACCTCCCATTGGGCTTATGGTATGTATCGTTTTCCATAACATTCCAGTGCCTCATGTTCCGCCTTTTTCTTTTGCGTTCATATCCACACTCCTCCTCAGAGAGCATTTTACAGACACCGCCTTATATCCACATATCATATACACATACTTATATCCACACTCCTCTTCTAGACAACATCTTACAGACATCCCTTTTCCTTATATCAATATGTGTGGTGGAGAAAAAATTGCCCACAGCGTTTGTTTTGCGAATCATAGAAGGCGACTAAATGGACAATAGTTGGGTTGGCTCCCCACTACCACTTATATTTTGCCAGCAATGCTAATGCATGCCTCGGAGAAGGTCGTGATCGCCGTAAGTGACCTTCTATCTTTGGCGAAAATGCATGAATCGTATGAGTGCATGGAATGTCAGAGGAATAAATGATGAGGAGAGAGGTGATGGATGTATTTAGAAAGGGTAAATTTGATTTTCGACTGAAACAAAGAAGAAAGGAAACGGTGAAAGTGAGTGGTGTGAAATGTGTATGTGTGTGCTGGTGTGGAAAGGAATGAGAGGGGGAGAGCAGAAGTTGCAATTCTGATGAGTGACCTATGGTATAGATTTATGGTAGATTTTGTTTGTGTGAGTACTAGAATTCTAATGGTTAAATTTAAGTTTGAAAAGGTCAAGGAATGTGTGGTTGTCCAACTGAGGGTAATGTTGAAGAGAGTGCGATTTTCTGGGATAATCCGAATGATGTTTTGGATGGGGTGAGTAGGAGCTTCAGATTGATTGTGTTGGGTGACCTAAATGGTTGGATAGGTGATCAAAAAAGGGATGGTATAATAGGTGGCTTTGGAGTGTCGGAAGAAATAAATATAATTTTGTAAGTTAGTTCATTCTTTATTCTTTTATTAAGGCTAGATGTCCCTAGTATTGGTCCCCAGACTAGTATCTCCGCTTTTAAGTAAGCACTGATGATAATTGTACAAATAGGTCTACTCAAAGGAAAATATTATTATTATTATTTTAAATTTACTATTATATTAATTATATCCAGTTCAGCTGTACGTTTATCTGACCCGCAATTTTACTTACTTTTCTTTTATTAATATCTAATAACCTTCAAAAGTATCACAGGAAAATATATTTAATTTTTTCTTCTAGAATTTTACATATTCCTGGCACGCTACGAGAATTTATATATGCCTTTTTCTATAATAATAATAATAATAATAATAATAATAATAATAATAATAATAATAATAATAATAATAATAATTGCAGTACAACATTGATTTTGCGTGATTATAATAATTTTCATTATAATTTCAGATGATACTTTGATTCATCTTGATCCACATTTAAGTCAGGATGCAATTTCCTTGGAGGAAATTGATTACCCATTGTCCTCTTATCATTGTTACTCTCCACGTAAAATACCTATTTCTAAAATGGATCCTTCCGCAACAATTGGTTTCTATTGTCATACTCGAAGTCAGTTTTATCGATTATTGGAAGAAGCTCCAATGGTGAGCATATATTATATATATATATATATATATATATATATATATATACTATATATATTAAATATATATTATTATATATATTATATATATATATATATATATAAATAATTATTATATATATATATATATGTTATAGATATATATATAAATAGTGTAAGATTTTATATATATATATATATTTATTATATATATATATAATATATATATATATATATTCTTATTTTCTTGCCACCTTTTCTCCCCCAAGACTGGGGGTAAGTGCGTGACATGCATCGGAAATAAGAAAAGCAGTAGAAGAATATGACAAAAGTCGGAAAGAAACCCAGCTTTCTACCACCCCTTTCATGTATTTCCATTACTTAGTAAAAACTCGACGCAGTCAGAAAATCCCACCCTAGAGCTTCAACGGGACCACACGGACCCCCACTTAAGGTAAATCGATTCATGTTAAAGGTTCTTATCCCTGTTGGCCCAGGTAGGCCACAATCCATTACCCCTCACAAAACCCCTCAATTCTTCTCTCTGATTATGCACCTTTATTCTCTCCTCTTCCAAACTCAACATTTCTCTCCTTCAGACCACTCGTTTACTGACTCTATCAACTTTTCTTCGGTCTCCCAGCCGGTCGGTTCAAACACACCACTATACAATCCGCTTAACCAACCGACTATCATTCATCCTTTCCACCATAGACCAAAACCATCTCAACATACTTTCCATTTATTCTCTCGTTTACTTCTTTCTCTCACACACACAAACTCTCTAATTACGTTCATTTCCTCATTTTATCAATTTCTTCTCACACCTAACGTTCCCCTAAGATTGTCCATCGTAAACACATGGAACTTTAGATCTTATATCTTCTTAATTCAGACCATAGTCTCACTACTTACTATACAATAACACAAGGTAACAACATACCCTCATGCAAGGCTCTAGCACACTCAAGACTTAGTCCCGTTTTACATTAACCAACGATTTATTGCACCAGCCACTTCCTGCCATCACAACTTTTCTACTACACTATCTGCATCATCCGTTCCCTCTCATCCAACATATACACTAAATATATAAACTCAGACACTTGTTCCAGCGCTGCTCACCATCTAACATAACTTCACTACGAGGACAATCCTCACTCACAACCAAAACCTTACTCTTATCTACGTTTACTTTCAAACCCCTCCTTTTACACCACCTGCCAAATCTCTCTTACCAATCCTCTCAAACTTCTTCAAATTCGCCACACAAAACCAAATCATCCGCATATAATAGGTAGGGCACCCTACACTCACCTCCATTCTCCATCATTCTAACACCATTTCCTGCCACCCCAATCTCTAATTGTTTCATAACCCCATCTATATACAATTGTAATAACAGTCCGCCTATTTTAAATCTAGCTCCGCCTATTTTAAATCTAAGCTCCTCACTATTTTAAACCGTTTATGCTTACACGCCTGTTTGACTATCGTCAATACATTAATTTTGCTCCATTCAGAAGCCGTCCACCAACACCATATATCATTAACACCTGCCATAGAGCTTCCCTATTAACCCTATCATACGCCTGTTGCAAATCCATAAAACCTAAATACAATTTGTTCTTCTTCTCCCTCATTTTCTCAATCATTTGCTTCAATGTAAAGATTTGAACCACACACCCTCTACCACTCCTAAACGCACCTTGTTCTTCACCAATCCGTCCTTCAGTCATTCGACGCACCCTTTTGTACTAACAATACCAGCATATATCTTCCCTACAACACTCAATAAACTAATTCCCCTTATCTCCCTTACCCTTATATAAGGGTACTATTACTGCTCTCCTCCAATCCCTCGGAACTATACCCTCCATAAACGCTGTAGCGGAGAAGAATGACTTGCAAAGGAAGAAAATGACAGTAAAGATTAAATAATTGACACAAAGGGAGGAAGGATAATTTGATAGCAATGTATAATGTTTTGGGATATTAACACAGGCAAAAACAAACACTTTATTAATAATACTCTACAATCTACTTCAGTCTAACACTGACTGATCTCTTAATGCCTTGACAAGACAAGACAAGGAATTATTTATTATAAATAATAATAGAAAAATAATTAAAAAAATAATAAAAAATAATAAAAAATAAAAAAAATAAATAAACTAATTTCTTTATAATTCGTGGATGATATTTACACAAATTTTTATCGTGAATTTGCAAATTTGTGAAAAGTTTTTAAAATTCTAAGGAACACTCACTCTGATATTAAATTCACATCAACATATACACATTTTTAATGTTCAAGCACACAAAAATCTACAAATCCTATTATAATAATGATAAAGCTAATATATATATAACGTCCTTTTTATTTTTGTTTTCTTTGTATAATCTATGTATGACGCTTGTATGTATACAAGTAGTTTACTGAGCGAGGTTAGGGGAAGATGGACAGGGATTGAAGCAGCAGAACTTAACTTTCGTTTTGTCAATTTTGTTGAGTATTCCTCATTCTATAAATCCTGAGATAATACGATAGATTAGATAATTTTTACACACCTTGCCAAATCTCTCTACCAATCCTCTCAAACTCTCTTCAGATTCGCCACACAAAACCAAATCATCCGCATATAATAGGTAGGGCACCCTACACTCACCTCCATTCTCCATTATTCTAACACCATTTCCTGCCACCCCAATCTCTAATTCTTTCATAACCCCATCTATATAACAAAATTGAATAACGAGAATGCAAACATAACACAACCCTGCCTCACTCCAGCTATTAATACTAAAACCAATCACTTTTGACAACCATTTATTCTTACACACGCTTCCACTATCGTCAGTACCGATACTTTTGATTCCATTCAGAAGCCTTCCACCAACACCATATATCATTAACACCTGCCATAGAGCTTCCCTATTAACCCTATCATACGCCTGTTGCAAATCCCATAAAACACCCAAATACAATTTGTTCTTCTTTTCTCCCTCACTTCTTTCTCAATCATTTTGCTTCAATTTAAAAGATTTGAACCACACACCCTCTACCACATCTTCTAAACGCACCTTGTTCTTCACCAATCCGTTCTTCAGTCATTCGACGCACCCTTTCTTGACTAAAATACCAGCATATATCTTTCCCGGACAACACTCAATAAACTAATTCCCCTTTATTTCCTACCCTTTCATAAGGGTACTATTACTGCTCTCCTCCAACCCTCGGAACTATACCCTCCATAACAACTTCCAAATCCACACAACTTCCAAATCAATTCAATCGCCATCTCGCCTCCGTTCTTGATCATTTCAACCAGTAATTTCACTTTACCTGCAGATTACCATTCTTCAACTTCTCACTCTACCCATTACCCTCACTCTTCCCTTTCTGGAAAGTCAGGAAAAAAATTGGTCAGGGAAGTCAGGAAACGTTTTAATTAAGATATGCTGAAAGTCAGGAAATTTCCAAAATTTCATAACATATGAAGAATGATCCATGACCAAGTGCAGTCCCCTTTTGATATTATTTTCCCTTCAACACCTTACTGTATAAACTGTGGCCCAATAGAGATGTATTGATAAGTGAATGAAAACTATAGGCGAGGAAACAACATTCCATAAATCTACTTCTATCCTGTTTCTATCTATTTTTAGTTCACTCTATTACTTACTATTCTTCCGATTCTGTCCGTAGAGGTTGTTCCAAGTTCATCCTTTTCGATGGAAGGTGATTGGCCCTCCCGCATGGATGTGTTTTAACTGTTGGAACTTTATGGGATGAATCGTTCATATCTTTTTTCTTTTAGGGATTTTAACTTTTTGAGGTTTGATGAAGTGATTTTGGAATTTTTTTATTTAGAAAATGACTTCAAACAAAAAAATAACTTTAACGAACCAGTGATTGGACGTCAAACTGAACCCACATTTTATCAGGTGGTTGGGTAAAGTACCCTGAAAGTGTTCCAAGCGCAACGTGTAAAGTATGTAAAAGAACTTTGATCTTTCTAACATGGGACGCCAAGCCCGAAGTTCCACATTCAAGAGGGGGAAAACTCCATTTGAATTTAATCAAAACTCAGCAGGACCAACCAATCATTGAAAAACTTGTTTGTTACTTGTTTAAGAATACCAAATATGTACCTGAAGTGTGATGACACCTAGAAATATAAAAATAATTAGTGCCCATTCCGAATCAACTTGTTATTCCTCCTATTCATAGCAGATTGTAAATAAAGATATTTTACAGTCTGCTTGAATTTTGACGTTATACCAATAAAAAAAATTGCGTTATTTATTTAGTTATTACTACAAAATAGTTTTGCATTATAAATATTATAGATTTGATTGGTTACAAGTGATCTATGAGATAGATAAAATATGGCATTAAAAAGTGGTGTTATCGATAAAATGTCTTTTAAATCTCTGAGAGTGCAGATATAGGGGAACATTTTAAATTACAACATGGTCCAGATAGTGCTAGGGTGTATATAAAATATTGTACAAAGGAAGTCGCGAAATCAAAGGAAAAAATGTCAAATAGTTTGGATTTATTTTAAACCATGACGACTTGCTCCACTATTTTTTCTTAGAATATGCAAAAGCAGGCGTATACACTCTAACTTCTTTGCGAGTGCGAAGTCTAACATTTCATATCTCTCTTGTATAGTTAATACAATGTGTCAAATATATGTTTAATGGATAATTGTGTATGTGTAACTTTCTTAAAGAGACCTTGTTAGTTTGTTTTTTTCTTCATATAGTACCTGGGAATCAATGTTATGGGGAATTGTTAAAAATATTATTAATATTAAGGACAAATGAAGGTTTAATTTTCACATGTAAATGCACAGTGGAAGGAGGGTTTTCGGTAAATTAAGCATTTTTAGTGGAGAATCTGAAAGAACATAGTCTGGATTTCTCAAAGAACTTTCATGTGATCTCATGAAAGTATTCATACAGTTCCTATCACTCAAAAAAAATGTTGACAAATGTAAGAACTGCCCTTAGGAGATATGAAGAACATTCTCAACAGAGTCTTAGAGAACAGGAACAAAAAGCAAGAGAATAAAAAGTGTGAAAAAAGAATATATTATCCATACAGACGTATAAACTTGTTCCTCCATGAGGCGAGAAGAAATAACCAAAAGAATTCGTTAAAAGAGCGTGGAAAAAAGCTGTTTACAGATGAATTTTATGCTATAAAATCAAATTTCTAGATTATGTTGTGTAGAATTAAAAAGTATAACCTAATATCTCCCCATTTAGAAATCTTGTTGGATCACAGTGGACGTTATTCACCTGGCTATTAATGTAAGTGTAAGCTTTTAATTTATTTTCTTTTTGTATAAATAAAACTGTTTACTTTTGGAAAAAATAAAAAAATATTTTAAATTCATCCATGATGATGAATTTCTATATGGTGTACTAATCGGAATGTGTTTATAACTAAATTAGCTAGTTAATTTATCAATAATTTTTAATGAGTGTAACCTTATGAACTGGACCGTAAAAATAGTGAGCAATCCCATTGCCAGTTTATAATATTCCAATTATTGATATTTTTTATTATTTCGTCAACCTAGAGATTTTTTGAAATAATAACTGTTAAAAACTACTGTTCTTGGTGGTCAGAGGGATATTAATGTTGGGCTTGGGAATTGGTCAGGAAATCAAATTTCAAAATTTCAGTGTGAACCCTGCATTACCTCCTCCTTGCTAATGACCTCATCCCCAAAATATCTATTTCTTTTGGCACCATCAAACCCACACACACACATTCACTATCACCTCTTCATTACTGTTAATATTATACAGATTTTCGAAGTGTTCTTTCCACACTCCCCTCACATCCATTTCATCAGTTACAAAAGCACCATCCCTATTCATTATTCTAAGCAGGTTCCCCTTATTCTCATTCTTAACTTTTCGCGCTTCCTTCCAAAAGAGCTTCCTATTCCCTTGTAAGTCCCCGTTCTTCCTCCTTCCAAACTGTTCATTTACCTCTTCTTTTCTCCTACGTATGCACCTTTTAGTATTCCTTTTTTCCTCCTTATATACTACTACTACTACTACTAATAATAATAATAATAATAATAATAATAATAATAATAATAATAATAATAATTCTCAGATTGCTACTGCTAAAGATGGAAATTTGGATTCGCCAATATTCGAGTTCATTGATGGACGTAGTGAAGACGTAAATGGTTGGTTTAATCAGTCCTTAAATGAAGAAGCATCAAAAATGCATCTTACATCTTTCGATTCTGCAAAATGTGATTCAGGAAGTGATTT
>JABUQX010112357.1:62500-67500 GCA_015478945.1 Trachelipus rathkii
CTTCTTAATCCAGACCATAGTCTCACTACCATACAAATAACACAGGGTAACAACATACCCTATGTAAGACCTCCATGCGCACTCAAGACTTAGTTTCCTTGCATTCACCCAACGATTTAATTTGCACCAGCAACCTTCCTTGCCATTCACAACTTCCCTACGTACACTCCTGCATCATCGTTCCCTTCTCATCCAACCACCATACCTCTAATATTTAAAACGTCGGACACTTGCTCCAGTGCTTGCCTCATCATCTAACATAAATTTCACACCTGAGGGACTGTTCTCACTCATCACCGACATAACCTTATCTCCTCCTATCTACGTTTACTTTCAAACCCCTCCTTGTTTACATACCCCTGCCAAACTCTCTTACTTACCAATCCTCGTCAAAGCTCTCTTCAGCAGTTCGGCCACACAGAAACCCAAATCATCAGCCCCACTATAATAGTGTATGGGCACCTCCACTTTCTTCCTCCCCATTGCTCCCATCATTTCTAACACCCATTTCCTGCCATCCCCACCTGCGAATGGTCTTTCACCTAAACGTCACATCATATACCAACATTGTAATAACCAAAAGGCAGACATAACACAACACCTGTGCTCACTCCGGCACAATTAATCCTGAATCCAATCACCATGGACACCAGTCGTTATTCTTTACCACACGCTTCACTATCGTCATACAACTTTTGTTCACATTTCAGAACCGCCTCACCACCAACGACCAAATATATCACTAATATCGCCTGGCCATACAAAGCTTCCCTATTAAGCTCTACATACGCCCTGTGTGTAAATCCATAAAACCTAAAATAATTTATTCTTCTTCTCCCTCATTTTCCTCAATCAATTTGTTTCAATGTAAAGATTTGAGTTGTGACACACATCCTCTTCCACTCCTAAACGCACCCTTGTTCTTCACCAATCCAGTCGCCTCAGTCACTCGCCGCCCACCTCTTTTCGATCAAACAATACCAGCATATACCGCGCTTCCCTTTTACAACACTCAATAAAACTTTATTCCCCTATAATTTCTAACAGCTTCCCTTTTCTCCCTTACCCGTTTATAAGAGGAAGCGTACATTACCGCTCTCCTCCCAATCCCTTGGAACTTACCCTCCATAAACGCTTTATTACAACAACTTCCAAAACTCCAATCAATCACCATTCAATCATCCCTCCATTTTTGATTGCTTCACTAGTAATTTCATCTATACCTGCAGATTTTACCATTCTTCAACTTTCTCACTCTTTACCATTACCTCCTTGCTAATAACCTTCATCCCCAAAAATACACTATTCCTTCTGTGCACCATCAATAAACCACCCCACACATTGCACACTAAACACCATCACATCCATTACTGTTAAATATTGTGCAGATTTTTCGAAGTGTTCTTTTCCACACACTCCCCTCACATCCCATTTCATCAGTTACAGAAAGCACCATCCTTATTCATTATTCTAAGCAGATCCCCTTAGTACTGTATCTAGTAACCTTGGTCGCGCTTCCGTCTCTCAAAGAGCTTCCTATTGCCCTTGTATGTCCTCATTTCATTCCTCCTTCCAACAAACTGTCTCTTCCACCTGGAATACCTCTTGTTTTCACTACCTACGTATGCACCTTTTAAGCTATCTATTGCAAACATCACTAGTTATAGTATACTTGCCAATATTCATCTTTTCTTTTTGAAACTTCATCATGTTTTTGCTTTCAACCATTTCAACCACGCTTCTTTTTACTTTAACCGCTTTATCACTTCGTTTCATTCCTATCTACATTCGCGTTAACATTATCTGTAACTTCCTACTTTAGCACATCCACACACTTCCCGTGCCACTACTAACAAGTTGCGCTTCCGTCTCATTTTGACTCTCGGCCATGATTTGTTCAGTTTATCAACTTCGTTCAACATTCAACCGATTTTACTTAGCGAGCGCTACTTACATTACTTATCCTTATTGTCTTTGTTCACTTAACTTCTCACTCTTAATCGATTTACCCTACTTCCTTTCGTACACACCTTCCGCTCCAGTGCCAGTTTACAGTAGAACAACCTATAATGATCGCGATAATCCCTTCCCAAACCCCTCAGTCGTGATTAAAAGCAGGTACACATTAACACATAGCTTCAAAACATTCTCCTTCTTCCACTCAACACAAAAAATCACATCATTACTTTTCACCTTCGATACCATTCCTCTACCTAGCACCAACTCTAGTATTACTTACGGATTACTCTTGTGTTTAAAGAAAGTATTACTTACACACATACCTACATCTCTTCCCTCACAGAAATCAGTCACCTTCCTAACCCATTCTCATTTTCTTCTCAACCCCAAATGCACATGTCCTCGTTTCGAATTACCTCCCTTAATATTTTGATCACCTATCCAAAGGCCATCAGGTCCCCCCAAGCACTAATCAATCTGAAAGAGCCTGCCTACTCACCCAATCCAAGAGCCATCATTCACGATTATCCCAAAAAACATCTCCTAGGCTCCTTTTCCACGATTCCCTCAGATGGACCATATTACCTTACTGGCGCTCACCAACCCACCACAAGTACGCTTGACCTCTTTCAAACGTTAAAAAAGTTTATCAGAACTTCTATTCTAGAAATTCTTAGGAACTAACTTTTACACACGTATCACCAAGAAACGTGATCTGCAACCAAATAATATTTGCCTTGCGGTAAAACCAACTTAGGTCTACTTCATCAAAAATTACAACTCCTTTGCTCTTCTTGTCTGTAGTGCTTTCTATTCATTTTTCGCACACAAACCAAAGCAAACACCTAACAAAATTCAAATCCACCGTATCCCGCCTGGTACTCAAAACACACAAATCAATTTCAACGTTTCTCCGTTCATCTTTGTTTCATAAGATCACACAGGCAGAGAAACAAAGTCCTAGAATAAATTGGCTTCGCAATCAAATTTTTTCTCATAGAAAAGTAGCAGTTTCCATTCATCTCTGTCTTGCTGCCCTCCTTCTCATGCATTTATTTCCTCTGACATCTGCCAGTGATACCCATTACGATTCATACAATTTCGCCGAAAATTAGAATGGCCGTTTACGGCGATTCACCCGGACCATCTGCCGCTAGTGGCAATGGCGGGATTCCCGCATTCGCCTTAGGCAAGCAGATAGGATGGTAGCTCAGGCATAACACAACCCAGAGTCTCACTTCCTCCGGTCCCTTTTAGTTCGTCTTTGTCTTACAGACACGCAGGTACCACACGAACTGTGTTTATTACCTGAGAACCCAGGTGCCTTGTGCAAATTCTTTCCACCCCTCTGACTATCATATTGAGTGTTCGAAATAGGTAGTTAGGGAAATTGGTTAAGTACTAATAAAATGTATAACGTAGAATATGGCGTGTTACTTAAGTTTATGTGTATATACTAGTATATATATGATACTATAATATACGTATAGTATATCAGTTAATATATTATATTATTTATAGTGCCTATATAGATGTTACCTGCATCACTAATATTAATATATATATATAATATGTATAACTATATATTAATACCTATATATTGACCGCCCCAAAACAAAACGGGAACAACTTCTTTGGTCAGAAGAATGGAGAATGAAAAACAACCTTATCTCAGGGGTCCATTAAAATGATATAGTTCGCGGAGCTCGGGACTGAGAGGAACAAAAAGATAACCACTATAATTATACATATGGTATTTAACAGACTTTAAATAACACATTACAATCAATAAACTACGATTAGTAACTTCACAAGCATAATTAATAAGTGAGAAAAATTTGCTCAGAATAAGCTTGACACCAAGAAGTATTAAGAATATACTCTAGACATTCTAGTCTCGCTGCGGCCAAACCACGACTAAGAGCTCCTCGAGAAGAGAACGTCACGGATATTTAAAATTCTTAACTAGTCATTAAGCAAACGTTAAGTTAAAATTTAAATATTTTTCCAAAATTCTATATATTATATATAATTATATAGTTTTATGTGCATATATATATGTTATTCTGAGAATACATATATAATATAACATATATAATATATATATATATATATACTATATATATATAACTATATATATATATATAATACCCTATATATATATAATAATTATATAGTATATATATAAACTATATATAATATATGGGTCTAGTGTCATTTTTTGCGTACCGCTGATGGCCGCTCGATAATTTTTGACAAATCTTTGTTATTTTGCAATCGGCGTTAATGTTTAGGGTGTCCTTTATCCCTGGAAAGTTCCAAAACCACCATTCGTTTTCCGTTAGAATTTTTTATCTCTTGTTGTTATCAGTGGTAGAGTCAAAATGTTTGACCAGGTGGAGCGAAATTTATCACTTAATAGAGGTAACATTTTATGTATACAATAATCCCCCCAAGTATTTAATTTCATATTATTCTTTTCAAAAATGTATATTCCAAATTTCATATGTGAGAGTGGATTTGTATAGATTACGTTAAAGCGTACATTTGGCCTTTTTCCTGTTGTTTGTTTGGAAGTAAAAAGTTATTTCACCATGACCAGAAAAATGAAATCGAAAAAATTTCGTATCCTTCCCTGATAAAATTAACCAACCTCGAAGAAATTTCCCAGTTCAGTGATAGAAAGGAAAAATGATGATTATTTAAAAAGAAGGAAATGAATTTAACGGAATAATAAAAATTTTTGTGCTGATGATGACATACATTTAAAAGCTAAGTGTGTGGTTTAAGGAAGCTTTAACATCTTATTTCGGAGAGTTTGGTGAGGAATTATTTTTTAAAAAAATTTACAGGGGGTGTCTCACAAAATCTTCAATTGTTTTCGAAAACAGGTAAACTTTGCAACCAATATCTCTTGATGGGCGTGAAGTGTTCTAAAAATTCTGAAATTATCACCACGATTATACTACTACCATAGATTTTCCTTCACCTGCAATATTGACTTTGGTTCTTGGGAAAGTATGAAATTAAATTGCAAACAC
>JABUQX010112358.1:7500-10000 GCA_015478945.1 Trachelipus rathkii
GCCATTGGGCCAATCATATGACCGGTTTTTTTTTTAAACGGGGGGAGCGGGTCGATCGGGACAGGTTGCATAACCTTGCTGCAGGATCGGTCGGTCCACACTAATTGACCGAGATGTTTTGGTGATCAACGAAGTGATTTCTTTCAGCAAGATGGAGCACCTCCCACTACCATCGCGATGTTAAGAGCTCACCTCGATGCAACAATTTTCAAACACATGGATTGGACGAAGGGGTAGTATTTGGAATCCCTGCGCGTTCCACAGATCTTCACGCTGCCAATGGACCTTTTTCTTTTTATGGGAATACTCAAAAGGATCAGAGGTTTAATCGCTTAAAACCCAAGAACGATAAAATGCATTGAAATTGGAATATCGAAAGACAATGTCGCGCTCATTCCCAAATGAAACTGTTTCGTGTCGTTTGGCGATCTTCCATTGGTTTCCCGATTTCAGCTGTCGTCTGGACAACGGCGGTTCATCATTTTGAACATTTTGGCGAACATGATTTTTTAAAATACAGGTATGTTTCCTCGTAATTTCAACCTTTAAACTTGTTAACTATGTTCATTAATAAAAGTTTGTCCACATGTCTTCCAACAGTGTTTAGTACATTTATTTTGAGACAAACCTATAATATATATATCTAATATATATTATATAATATAATTTATATTAATTATATATATATATATATATATATATTATATATATATATACTATATATATATATATATATATATATTAATATATATATATATATTAGTGATGGGCCGATTATCGGAATCGGAGGAAATCGGCTGTTTGTTTCGGAATCGGAAATCGGCATCCGGAATCGGCCAAAAATTTTACCGATTCTTTGACCGATTCTTTGGTATTCAATTTAAAAAAAAAAAATTCAATTCGACATGTTTATGATATTTCAAAGACATTATTTCGAAGTCGCCGTATTGATTTTTAATTTCGGTTCTTCCTTAATCCTATTTGATTAAAGAAAAACTAATTGAAGCGGCGCATCTTTACGTAGAGCTTAAGATATCATGTTAGGATTTTCAGAAAGTCATGGTGAGGCAGACATTTGGCAAAGTTTCGTTAGTTCATGTTATGTAATTATGTTTTTGAATAATTATATACCCGTTACTCGTAAGTGAGCAGTGAAATATTTGCCTTGTAGGATTGTAATAATTGGAGCCATTGAATATAAATGCTATCCCTCAGTTTCACCTTTTCACGTATTCACACAGCCAGGGCTCCTCTTAAACCGCTCTAGGAAACTAGGCAAAATCGCCTAGGGCGCGCCCTAGGGGCCTTAGAACGAGGCCGACAACGCAAGGCAAAAACGAAAAAAAATAACTATATATAATATATATATATATATATATATATTAATATATTATATATAATAATATATAATATATATATATAATATATATTAATATATATTTATATATATATAATATATATATTAATATATATATATATATATTATATTATATATATATATATAAATTATATATATATATATATATATATATATATATATTTATATATATATATATAATATATATATATATATAATATATATTATATGATAAATATAAATATATATATATAAATATATAGATCATTATATATATATATAATCATTATCATATATATATATATATTATATATATATATATATATATCTATATATATCTATATAATATATTATATTATTATATTAAATATTATTATTAACATATGCTTTAGGTGAATTTTTTTTTTTGCCTAGGGATGAATGAATGGTTAAGAGGGCCCTGCACATAGTATCTAGTTTCACTCTTTTTCTTTAAAATGTTTTGGAAGAATTCAATATTCCTGCTAATAAAATTCATGTTATAGTAATTGATAACGCACCTAATACAATCGGCTTGCAGGAAGTTACACCAAACAGGAATTCCAGGAATTACTTCTGCTTTTTAACACCTCTTGACATAGGTTCTCAATGATGCCATATGGGAACAAGACGAACGTGAAAAAAATATATCCATATGCCAAAACAATATCGTAGGTTCCATTTTAATCCATCGCTCTCAAAGCTATTGCCAAGTATTGAAGACTATCCACAACTAAGTTTAATTTACCACAAGCACAGATTTGTATTCAGGAATGTACAACCAGATTGTAATAGCCAGTTTATATGCTTCAAAAAATTTTGAACAAAAAACGGCTCTCATTTTCCTATTGCAGTGATCATTCAAAACCTGCTTGCTTAGAAACAACGGAAGTTCTTGAAAAATTGCTACAAAATACTTAAAACTTTTGTTGATTGTACAAATTTATTTAGCCACAAGGAATCCAATGGCATCGGCAATAATCCCAAATATGGAAAATGATTTGCAGTTTTTTTTTAAAAGAGTCAGAAAAAAGGACTATTTGAGGGACTTGGATCTACAGTATCAGCATGGAAAAATTCAGTAAGAAGTAGATTCAGCATTCACTTTACTGATTAGAATCTTGT
>JABUQX010112358.1:15000-25685 GCA_015478945.1 Trachelipus rathkii
TAATTTTCAGTTGGTAAAACGGGCCATCTTTAAAAAATGATATAGGACAGTTACGTTTTAACGGCATCCGTAACTTTTAAAAAAAATTTTTTTTTTTTTTAACTAAAAGAATACCCAAAGGGTAAACCGCAAAGATGGCAGGAGTCGGGGTCTCTCTCGGCCTCCCGGGGGAACGACAGGGTAGGCACTATTTCCCCCCCCTCCGGGGAGGGTCCTCCGGAACCCCCGCGCTTTGGTATTTGGGTGTTCGCGGGGGGTTCCTCCGCCCCTCCCTACGGGGTATGGAAAACGTCCCCCCCTCTGTCCCCCGTCGGCTCGAGCCCCCTAATTTTTTTTTTTTTTTTTTTTTTTTTTTTTTTTTTTTTTTTTTTTTTTTTTTTTTTTTTTTTTTACATTTTTGTAATAAGCTTTATACGCTGATTCCAAATATGTAATTGGTTTTTCTGTAAGTGTCGTACCTTTTTTTGAGATATTTATTTTATGAAAAAAAAAAATCTTTTTTTAATTTGTTTTTTTTTTTATCAATTTTATAATAAGCTTTATACGCTGATTCTACCAAATATGTAAATTGTTTTTCTGTAAGTGTCGTACTTTTCAAGATATTTCATTTTTTAAAACAATAATTCTAAACAAAAATGTGAATTTTTTAAAAATTTTATTCTAACAAATACTTTCGAATTTTTGAATCATTTCCGTTACCCACTGAAATTCATTGTTGGTATCAAATATAAAAGCAATATATTAAAAAAAAAACAAAAAAAAAATTCAAAAACTGGCCCCAGCTTAAAAAACAGAACAGTGGCCTATTATGGACAATATAATATATAAATACTATCATATATTATAATATATATATATATATAATATCTATATACTATATATATAATATATATATATATATATTAATTATATATATATAATATATATATATATATATATATTATATATATATTATATATTATATATATATAATAATATATATATTATATATATATATATATATATATATATTATATATATATATATATATATATATAATATATATAAGTAAGATATATATACACTAATAACATTTTAAGTTCAATTTTTTATGCAAAAAGCTGATGCAACTTAACTGGCACACAAAAATCTTTCCTTTGCCAAAAATTTTTCTAAGGTCTCAAACTTTTCTCGGGCTGTCTAGTGCTGATTTGGGGGCTATGTTTTGTTAAATTTTTTGACATTTGATCAAAATTGGGTAAGTACATAATTATCAATATATTAACTCACCTGTTAAAAAATAAGGCCCCTTCAAATTTAGAAATCTCTTATTGAAGTTTTAACTCCCATCCTTCGTTAAACCAAGTGCTTCCATGAGTGTTTAGACTTGGTTAATATTTTCAAAATTAAATTGGTCCTTGCACACCTTCAATTTCCAATTTTATATAAATATCATTGACCTTCGGAATGAAAAGTCAAGGTTTCTGGGTCACTTGACCCTTGTGTTTTCCATATTGAAACTTCAACATATTATGTTTCATAGTTACTCTACGAACTAAAATTTTACATCAGAGTAATCAGAAGAAAATACTGAATATTTTGATTATTATTTAAACTAATAATTATCCTTAATTAAAAAGCTATATTTATCATATAATTTTCTACCTAAATAAAAGACACGCGTTACTAACAGGATAGAAGTTGCCAAAGGTTGCCATCATAAACTTTCAATAATTTTTATAACAAATCCATATCGATTCAATAAATAATTTATGTAATATATAGTTTTAAATTTAAACTATCTTTTGAATATAGAATTTTATAGTCTAACATGTAAATAATTCAAATTGGGATGTTTTTTTTCCTACTAATCATTCGCTGTCAACCGCTATAGTATCCTTTCCGTTGAGTATATAAAGAAGCGGTCATGATCAGCGCTCACTTCTTGTTAACCTACTGCACTCTCATCACGGGCTCCTTCCCCACTTAATTTTGCATTAACCGAGTCCCATCGCCAGAGATTTCTACCAGATTCATTTAACAAATGCCCAGTATAAGAGTAATATAAAGTTTTTTGGACGAGACCTTGACGAGACCTATCCTTAAGACGGGTCTCAACTTTCTTTTTAGAAGCATCTTCCCTATCAGGAAGTGAATGCTGACCTTAGTAGGGTTCAGAGCTTTGTTTTGTTTATTGTTCCTGTCGGAAACGTGAAAATATTCCTTCTTTAGCAGTGTTCTTAGGAAAATTTACGTAGGTAGTGTAATTTTATTAGCCTTCTGGAGACAATACCCAATAGGAAATCCCACTGATGCCTAATTAAGCCCCTTTTGCGTTCAGCTTTAAAAGCTAACAGCCTTGACTTTAGCTTCATTTATTATATTTTTCGACAAACATTTACAGGAGATGTTAAAGTCAATCAACTTCTCGGATGTTCCAGTTAGCGCAGGTTTACGTGATCGGGACTACGAGTTTTTATATAATATTGTGGTATTTTTTATAGACTAGTCCGTAAGATCCTGAACTAATCGTATAGCCCACGATTGTTGCAAGTTTGCTTCTATCGTAAAACTTGTAACATTCGCGCTAGACATCTTTCAAGATCGCCTTTTTTTACTTCGTATTAAAATTGGGTCCAGTTTAATGCATGTGGAGATTCTGCGAGTTTTTTTGACTATCTTTTTTTCTACTCTTTTTTCGGAAGAAACTTAAAAGTTTAAAATTGTCTAAAAATTTAAATTAGTACGAAATGTATATTGATTTTTTTTATTTTTTTTAAACATACAAACTTTAAACTCTCACACTTGAAATGTAAAAATTGTAATTAGAGTTAGATTTTAAGAAGTCAAGAAGAAGAAAAAATCTTGGTAAAAAATCTGTTAATAAAAAACGAAATTTAAAACATAAAAGTAAAAAAAAAAAGAAATGATAAAATTAAGTATAAATAAAAATGTTAAATCGAAAATGAAAAAGTAAAATGTAGAAAAATATAGAAAATGTTTCCAAGCTTTCCATGTTTAAAAAATTCCTAAAATTTAAAATGATATGTTATTCGTATTGTAAAAAAAATGAAACATTTTTTATTAATATTAAAATTTATATATAAAAAATAAAGAACAGAAAGAAAATAAAAAAAATAAATAAAATAGAAATTAAAACTTTGTCAATTTATAAAGTGAAATTTTGAGTCTTTTCAGGAGTCGTTCGAAAACGGTTCTTGGCTAGAAATATCAATTTGACCCCTTCCCCTTTGAGTTCAATATTGAGTAACCTCTTAAGATATATTACGAAAGGTATAATATAAACTAATAATATTTGTTTAAAACTAAAAACTCTTCCCAGCATTGCCAAACACAGTGACCAGAGTTCCTCGAGTAAAAATTTGACAAATCAAAATGCTAGTTTCAAAGACTATTTTGGTCAAAAATCTTATTTATAGTAATGTTTTTATAATTTTTTTATACTAAATTATTCTTTATAATATTATATTATATATATTTATATATATATATTATATATATAATATATATATATATATATATATATATATATATATATATATATATATATATATATATATATATATATATATATTGTCCTGTAAATCTATAATAATTTTTGTATATAATTATAATATTATATATATATACTAATTATATATATATTATAGTATATTATTCTATATATATTATAATTATATTAAATATTATATTGTGTGTTAATATTATTATATAATTATATTTATATAGTCTGTAATCTCAAGTGTAATAACAACGTAAAGTAGAAAGTGGTCTGAATTTGACAATATGCGGTGAACGTTTTTATGCATGTTAAAGTAGTACTTATATAGTAGGTTTGTAATGGTAGTCTTCCTTGGTAGAGCAAGTAGTAGTCTAACCCACAGATAGAGGCTTCACCACTATCTAGTAGTAATAATTAGCCGTCCAAACTGTATAAACTTGCTTTTAAGTTTTTTATTCGTATTCTTTGCGTTCTATTGTAGAAGCAAGACACGATAAGAAACGAAAGTAAAGTTATTACATTGGAAATTGTCCTTCTATTGAAACACTTCGTGTCTTCAAAGATAGACTATTCCTACAAATAATAATTATTTTGTTAAATTATTATTATACATTACTAAATAATTAATATAATATAATATATATAATAATAATAATAATAATAATAATAATTATTATTATTATTATTATTATTATTATTATTATTATTATTATTATTATTATTATTATTATTATTATTATTATTATTATTATTATTATTATTATTATTATTATTATTATTATTATTATTGTAGTTAGTATACTGCTTTTATTATTATTATTATTTTTTATGCTTATATTATATTAGTTAATATTTGTTTATGCTTTTTGTTGTTAACGTTTATTGTACAGTACATATATTTGTTATTATTTATTGTCACTATATCAAGTTTCTACGATTTACTGTAAATCTTAGTAAGCTTTTGAAAGTTACTGTATTTACCAACTTAAAAATATATACTGACAGCTTGTTCGATTTAATTGTACAAATGTTGCGTTAACGCAAGCCAATATTTTGTAATAAAAATTAATATTTTCAACATTCATAAAAAACAACGCCATGTAGAGAATAAATATAGAAAGATTTTACAATAAAAAAATTAAGGAAAATAATTTCGATTTAAATTTAACTAAACAAAAAATTTTTTTCCTTCCTAAATTTTTTAGAATAATCTCCGTCTCGTATATGGGCATTTGTTCAATATAGCTAGATTACAGAGTAATAATTATTCTTCATTCCTTGTATATTTATATATATTAATATATATTATATGTATATTATATATATATTATATATATAATACTTATATATATATATAATATATATATATAATATATATTATTTATATTACTATATATATATATAATATATATATAATATTATATAGTATTTATTATTTATTAATATCGTATTATATAATATATATATACTATTATATATTATTATGTATTTATATAATAGTAATATATAGTAATATTATATATATATGTTATATATATATATATTATATATTATATATTATTAATATAGTATAATAAACTTTAGTGAACTAGTTATATTATAGTATACTAGTTATATATAGTATATATATATACTTATATTACCTACTATATATATATATATAATGTTATTTATTAATATATATATATTAATATATAGTATTATATATAATATATAATATATACTTGTATATATATATATATATTATATTATTATGTACTAAATATTTGAAAATGAAATAGTATTATAAGTATATATTATATATATTTATTATAGTTTATATATATAATAAGATATATATTAAGTATTACATATATATTATGCACAACTACTAATATATTATATATATTTATATATTATATATTACTGTTTAATATAAAAATAAATGGACAAGGAAAAAGAGATTCACTGAGATATTTGAATAATATCAGATTGTAAATATAATATATATTATTATATAATATATAGTTAATATAATATATATATAATAAATATCATATTTATATTACAGTCTTATATTCAACTATTCATGGCTGGCTACCTTCAGACTGGGTCTGAGGACAATGGTTACTGTGCGTCGAGATTTGTCTGAAGGTAGGAAAGTGTTAATTTGGTGATCTGGTCTTACATTAGCCCTCAGCTACCTGGGACTGGGTCACAATCCAACAAATTGTTTAAACGAGGTTGATTTTGGTATGATTTAAAAAGAGTTTTTGTTTTTTATGAACTCATTGCTGAACAACAATTTCCGAATTAACCTGTTCCATGAGCGAATTAGTAGTTATAGTATGGTCTGCAGTTTTGAGGCAAAAGGTTCTATGTTTATGGTGCTGAATGAAAGTCTATTCATTGGTTGGAATGTATCGTAGTGCAGGTCTGTCTTGGTATATAACGGCATGTTTGAGTATAAGAGGGACTTTGTCCTTCGATTTACTGGAGCAGTCACATGTGTTGTTGGTCCTTATATGTGGCACATTTTTATTATCGTCTGCTATGCGAATTTACAGTTTATAGATATGTGGTCGTCTGCAAGATTAGTAGTTTTTTACCTGTGTTTGTAAATCAATTACCTGTGTTAAATTTTCAGCGTTATCTATTGGTACTTTTAAATCGTATTTGTAATTATATAATGTTTATTAGTGTTAAATTTATGAAGATTTTAGTTTAGTTATAATACGTGATTATTTTGAGGTATTACATAAGCGCAGTGCTTGTTATTTAAGGTAATTAGAGGTGTCTTGAGCATTCCTATATTATATGATGAAGAAAGTGGTTCATTTACTTTTCCAAGGAGTTCTTGATCTACATCTTCTAAGTACTTCTGTAAAGTTTTAATATTCTAATTTCTTTAATAAGATTTTTTGAAAGTATTAAATGTTCTTTATTTCTCTTTTTAATATTTTTAATCTTCAATTCTTAATACTTCTTGGGTATTTATTATATAGCATTTATATGGTTTAGTGTTTGGTTGTATTGTTGCAGTTAAGTGTATTTTTTTTTAAAGTTTTTGATGTTCATTAATAGTAACTTGATGTGGATTTTTATTTTTTTTTATTTTTGCTGGGACAGACTTATATCTCGGATTTCTAAAATAGTGAATATTTTTTAAGACCTGGGGAATATAATATAAATATATTTAGAATATATAATATATATATATATAATATTATACTATTATAGTATTATTATATATATATATATATATATATAATATATATATATATATTATATTATATTATTATATATATATATTATCATATAATATATATATATTATAAATATGTATATATATTATATATGTATATATATTATATATATATATATAGTAATATAGTATATACATATATTATAATATTATATATAATATATATATATATATCAATTATATATATAGTATATATTATATATATATATATATATATATATATATATATATATATAAGTATATATATATATATATATACATATTTATATATTATATATATATATATATTATATATATATTATAAAATATATAATTATATATTATATAGTATATATATGTCATATATATATAATATATATATATATTATTATGTCAATGTAGCCTTGACGGGAGCTCGCTTCGCTTTAAAGCTTATATTAACTTTTTTTTGGATAGAGGATGGTCAGTGTAGAAGCATCGAGTTATATGTTCTCAGTGCAACTTGCGGTGGTAGATCCCAGATAAGACATGATTTCTTTATCTTCCTATATTGTTCTTTTGCAAACTTATTAAATTGCGGTTATGCAATGTATATAATTTAAAAGTATTGGGACGGGGCAAAGGACAGGAAAACCTGGTGAGTCGCTGACGGGAGCTCGTCGCTTAAAGCTGTTCTTGAATCTACTTTTATGGGTTAGAGGATGGATTGTGGTAGAGCTCGAGTATATCGTTCTCAGTCGCAACGTGCGGTGGTTCGATCCGATAAGGCTGTGTTTTTATTTCCTATTATGTTCTTTGTTTGAAACTTACTAATTGCGAATTATCAATCAATAATGCTTATATATATATATATAAATATAATAATATATTATATATATAATATATATAGTATATTATAATATTTATATTAATATATAATATATATTATATATATAGTATATATATATATTATATATTTATATATTATATATATATATATATTAAGTGAAGTGCAGGTAACATCCGCATCCGCATCGCGGGAGCAATCCGCACATTAATTAAAGTCCGACATCCGATCCGATCCGGTTTGCCCTGCGGATGTTGCGCGGATGTATATTGTTTAATCATAAAGAATTTTATAATAAAAATACTTAGAGGAGGAACTGAAAAATAAAATAAAATGTAAATGAGGTTGAAGGAATTCAAAACGGCTTGATATTCCATCTTTCTGTTGTCAAAGACTCTCACTCTGGAATAGTATCATTCATATGATGGAAGAAGTATTGCTCAAAGAAGAAATTCTTGCTTCGTACGCCAGTTCTATTCCAGTTAACAAGTCTTATTATTTAGAAAATGACATCATATCACGCTGCATTAAGCTATTGAAACATTTGGAGAAACTACCAAAAAAATGCAGCTCTACAGCTTCTGTCTCTTATGTAATCCATTAATCTCAACGCTAAGGAAATTTTGAACCATCTTTAAATGAAAATTGATGACGATTTAAAAAGAATGAAATAACTAGAGGTAGAAAAACCCTTTGGTTCTTAGAAATAATGCTTTCATAACTATTGCACTTACTTAGATTCCCGTTTATAAAGCAGTTTTTTGTACGATATTAGAACATGTATAAATCGTTACTTTGTGCTTGGCAGTTGAAAAAACTTCGATCCGAACAGTTTATTAATTCGCAACCATTAAAAGGAAAAAAAAACCGAAATCTACAAACCAACACATTCTACAAGTAATTCAATAACAAGATTCATTTAAGAATTTCTACGTCCAGGTTAATTTTAAATTATAACGTGAAATGTATGCAAATGATTGAAAACTTATTCACAAGAAAAACGATTAGATTCTTTCAAATGATGATCCATCAGTTGGTGGAAAGTTAGCAAAATGTTTCACCCCACGCTTCGAGTACTTGCAGTTGAAAAACTTCAAATCGAACAGTCTATTAAATTAGCCATCCCATTAACAGGAAAAAATTGAAATATACAGAACAAACATCTTCTCAAGTAAATCAATAACAAGATTACTGGAAGAATTTTTACGTCGCAAGTAGTGAATGAAGAAACAACGGCATTATCAAAAGATGCAGTACAATGTTGAAAACTATACAGAAAAGACTCGATACAATAAAACGAGATCCTATCAGTTGTGGAGTGTTAATTAAGCAAATGCAAATGTTTACACACGCTTAAGTAAACTTGCAGGAAATACTGGCCTGTCTCCAACTAGTGTTCCAAGTAATAGAGTATTTAGCAATGCTGGGCTAAGATATGATGAAAGAGAAACAGACTTCAGCAGAAAAGGCAGAATGATGTCTCTCAGGCACAACCTTCCCATATTTGAATTTCAATACTAGTGCAAAAAAGTATATAATCATGTAACATCAGGGATGCGGAGTTGTTAAAATAAATTTTTCGCTCGACTCCGAATCGACTCTTAAATTCAAATTTGGATTTGACTTATCCGACTCGATCGACTCCACTTGAAATCAAAAATTTTTGACTCGACTCGATCCCTTAAACACAGATTTTCGATCGACTCCGACTCGACCGACTCCAGCGTCAAATTCAAAAATTTCGATCTAATAGCTTAGTGGCTTCAAGTTCAATAAAACATTTTTTTTTTGAACTATTTTTTTTCGCTTGCTTTTTAGAATAAAAAAATACACTTTCCAATGAATTAAATATCCAAATGCTATACGGTAAAATAACGTAAAGACTAGAGGTGTAGCAGTATCACGATCGCATATTTATTCATCTAACGCAACCGGCTGAATTTTTTTGCTGATGAGCGGATAGTATTCATGTTTATATTATGAGACTAAATGTTCCTCAACTTTCTGTAACGCAAGGATGTTCAACTCGTTGGAATAGTAGTTGGTCATACTGGGAGAAAATAAATGAAGCTGTCTCCCTATATGCCTTCGAACAAACACAAGGTGAAAGGCTTGACAGGTGATGATAATAAGATTTTAGGTAATTGCATTACTCTTCTTAAACCGTTTGAAGAGGTTACTAAGACTATTATCTCAGAAATTCTTGTTTGCCAGACGAGATTCTTCTAGATGCAACGATGAAAGCTGTTTGCTAAATGCTGCTTTAAGAGTAAGGCAACTTTCAAAGGTGACAGCACATAATGCTAGAGATAGATAATAGATTTCAAAAATTGCAAACCGATTAGGACTGCAGATAGTACTTTTTCTGGATCCTAGCTCAACCAAATTTCTTGAACACGTGTTTCACAAGGGTTAAATTTATTTAGTATGCCTATGTGTGAAATGCTGCTAAAGCCCGAAATTTCACCATCCAATAAAAAGGAAAAGATTGCAGAAACAGACACACATTTAATATCTGTTAGCGAAACCATTGCTGAATAGATGAACGTTCTTTTGGCTTCTAGAGCGAGGAAGGAAGTCTTGTTCAGAGGTGTCAAGGACACTCTGTCATTGATCGATTATCAAAAGCGAAACTCTTGGAATCGGATAAAGTTCCATTGGTTTATGGCGTGAAAATTGTAAAAGTTTTTCACATCTTGCAGAACTTGGAGGGAATAATTAGCATGCCCTTCATAAGTGTAAGCTGGCGCATCTTTTAGCGCTGCAGCATTCATTTTCGAGAAAGAAAGCTAACTCTCATTTTAAGGCTCAGAAGCTTTGTTTTTTTTTAAACATAATTTATGAATTAATAATTTCAAGTATTATTCTACATATAAACCTTTTTTTCAATGGGTTGAGGCTGGGAAAGAGATTGGTGGTGCAAAAGGTTTGGGTCGCATATCTCGCAACTCTGGTAACATGGTATATATATATATTATATTATATATATATTATATATTATATATTTATTATATATATATTATTATATATATATAGGCTATATATAATTATATAGGCATATATGTATATATTATTATATACATAGCTATTAATATATAGTAATGATATATATACGTTAATATATATACGCACTC
>JABUQX010112359.1:0-5000 GCA_015478945.1 Trachelipus rathkii
TATATAATAAGGTTATGGTATAAGTAAGACAGTCCCGCGGTGGTGAAGTTCATGTTAGAATGGTAGAGTATATATACACACACAATAATATGGGGAGATAAGTATATCTGATTTCCAAATAATTTAGGATATATGTTGGAACTGGAGAATGTATAGTAGCAAAGTTTGTGAATGGTGGAAGTTGGCTGTTGCAATTAAATCCTTGTGGATGTGAGAGACTAAATCTTGAGTGCGCTAGGGTTTTGCATGAGGTATGTATGTTGTTATCTGTGTTAATGCATAGTAGTGAAACTTTGGTATCTGGAATAGAGGTATAGAATCTAAGGTACAAAGTATTAGATGATAATGCTTAAGGGCGTGTAGGTGTGAGAAAAATTGATAACATGAGGAATGAACGCATTAGGGGAGTTGTTGTAGTGTGAAGAAAGACGTAAATGGAGAATGAAACGAGAGTACATTGAGATGTTTTTTTTTTTAAATAAAAAGTTTACACCTTGGTCATATGGTAAGGATAGATGATAGTCGGTTGGTTAAGCGGATGTGTAGTAGTGATTTTATATATATAAATAAAAAATGTAAGTATAAATAGTTGTGATGAGTAAATCTAGAGAAAAGCTCTAGTATATGTAGGTATACAGACCGTAAAGAAAAGTGGAATTGAGTCAGTAAAGGAATGCCCTGAAGGAGAGGAATGTGAGTTTTGGCAGAGGGCGAGAGTAATAAGGTTATAGTGACTAAAATATAACAGTAGTTGAGATAAATGGTAATTGAAGTATTCTGTTAATGCAAATATAGTAATATGGTTATTAGTATATAACATATATATATATATATATATATATATATATATATCATGATAGTTAGGAGCTATTAAATACCCATGGGAGAATGAATGGCCTACTCTCTAATGATACTGAAATTATAATAACCATATCTAAGTGAGTAGGGCAAGTACTTCAATAGTCTTCATATATATATAATAGTAATATAGCTATAATAATAACTCAGGGTGTATCATGTGAATTTATCCATATGACATTAGCGCCAGATACGATATATATCTATTATTATTCCACACGCCGCGCGCCATACAAATTATTATCGAGGTAGTAATCTATATATATAAAGTGGTATGATCATTTATTATTACAGTAACCTACGACGTATAGAAGTATTATATATATATATATATATTTATATTAATATATATATATATGTATAAATATTGCACCAGAATAAATAAGCTAACCTATATATGACAAACCTCCCGAAGCATTATAACGAGTTAATATATAAATATTATATAGGATATATATATATATAAATATATAATATATATTATATATATATATCAATACGACGTAAAGAGCAACATCGAAGAGAGAGCGGTATACTTGTAGAGAGACGATATAGAATATATAATACGATATATATACCCGTATATATAATAATATATTATATAATAATATATACCTGTAATAATATAACTTGTTAAAGTCCCTATCTGCCCCAAAAACAAATGGAGTTTTTCAACCCTACAATACACAAGTCTAATCTATTTCCAACTAATGAAACCTTATGAATTGACACCGAAATAAAAAATCTCATTATGAAGAATATACTTGCACTTTTGATCCGAAAAAGAAACCATATAAAAAGGAAAAAATTCCTTCACAAAATCAATCAATTTCTTAACGATTCTATCCTCACAGGAATAGAAGTAAAGGTGTGTTTCTACTTTTAGCATAAACTTTTTTCTTTTCAATAACGTTAAGATGTTTCTTCAGATATAGGATAAGTATT
Source organism: Trachelipus rathkii (assembly GCA_015478945.1). NCBI lineage: Eukaryota > Metazoa > Arthropoda > Malacostraca > Isopoda > Trachelipodidae > Trachelipus > Trachelipus rathkii. Next base: position 1,804 of record JABUQX010112359.1, read on the forward strand.
TTCGGGTTTATTATCCTTATTTGTAGTCACTTTTACTTATTATTAATTAATATTTTATATTATTATTATTATTATTATTCTTATATTATTATTATTAATTATTATTATTAGTTTTATTATTATTATTAGTTTTTAACTTATTATTGTGGTAGTAAGTAGCACATGGTATTTAATTATTCATTATTATTATATTATATATTGATTATTCTTATTATTATTATTATTAATTTCTTATTAAAGGCCAATATTTATATTATCCTTAAAAAAACTTTCTTTAAATATATAGTTATTTTGTTATCACCGTGCAATAAGAGAACGCGAGACTTACTTGTGATAAGTTTATTAAATTCTAAAGTTATAAATATTAATTTATTAAGTTATTAATTATTGCGCGAGCACAATTAATTATCTAGGATTATTTGTCAGGAGCTCTGAGCAGAGAGAGGATATTATTCTAATGATATATTAATCTACATGTGATATTATTATCGTATTATTATTGATTATTGTATTACTTGGATATAATTATTCATTCTATTCAGTTTATTATGTTGATCGTGGAATGTATATACTTAATTAAGTTATTATCCTGAAGTTATATACTAACACATATAAATATAGAGTCACCTATTATAAGCCGATTAATTACTTATTCCAGCCTCAATAGTACCTATTTACTAGTCATCACATTTTTATTCGCTCATTTTATATTTCGAATACTGTTTTTAATTTCAGAACCTTAGTTATTATATATTATTATTATTATATCATTATTATTATTTCATTATTAATTTTGTTTTTCAGTTATTGTTCCATAGTGTATTAATATATTATTATTATTTTCCATCTATTATTAATATATTGATTATTTTTATATCTTTTAGGTTTTCCCAATGATTTGTTGTGTATTGAAATAAAAAAACTGATAGTAATATGAAGAATACCTTGTGGATAAACCTATTGGCTTCAGCACACCGAAAAAGATGTCAATGTATAGTAACTATCTATGTATATATATATCAATACTATATATACTATAAGTAGTAGTATACTACAAAAGAACGATAACAGTAAATAACTTATCTATATTTATACCTTTATTATATATAATACGATAGCGCTAAGAGGTATATAGATTACGATTGAATAGCAGTACGTAGACCTCGTAGGTATAGACATAAGTCGTAGGCCTATAACTACTACAGTAATGAATATATATATAGGTATAATAGAGGCAGGTTAGCCGGGATTAGGAACAAAAAGCCACGTGTCGTGTTTTTTCTTAAAAAAAAACACGATTTGAAAAAACAACGAATAATATCAGAGAAATAAACCTTTTCAATTTTGTAATTTTTTTGTTTTATTTGTATCGCTTTGTGTATCAACAAGGCGTACTTGACTGCCAGAAGTATCTTTGTTCTGCCCATGATATACAAGTCCTTTTTAGGGATTTAGCATTAAAATAACAGTAAATACAATATGTCTAAAAGAGAGGTATACAATAGTATAAAGTAGAGTTTTAGTACTTAATAAGCTTTATAGTGCTCTAAGGGTCATATAATTCATTACATTTCACACTGATCTGGAATTATTAATTATTAATTAATTATTATTATTATTATTATATTATTATTTTATATATATATATAAGTATATATGATCTTATATACTATACTTATATATATACTAATCAAATATTATATACGCTATATACATATAGTGATATCACAGCATATAAGCTTCCACCGAGAGGTATATCTATATTACATAGTATATATATATGTAGTATATATACTGATATATATACGTGATTTACTGCATATGACTCATGCATTAGTTTTCTTCTTTTCCCAATCATAACCTTATTTTTTATTTCTTACCCAAAAGTCGAAAAAACCACCCCTTGGTGCTAAAGGTGACGTACCGCCGAGAAAGCAGTAGAAGATATGCAGTCGGGACCATTACCCCCACTCAGTTCTTTATGTGGACCCGTCGCAGTCGAAAATCCACCATACATAGCATATCCGGACTGCGACGGACCCTCACTTGGTTGTACGTGTGGGATTCATCCTTGACCAGGTGGGGCCACTAACCATACCCGCACCTACCACGAACAACGCCCCACGACCAGTTGTGCACTAGTCACGTTATATTAGAAGACCTTTAATTCCTCCACGCTCTGCCAACTCACATTTCTCAAGACGTGCCAGACTAATGCTCGGTTTACTGACTCAAACCGTCCACATTGTCTTATTCTTACGCGAATGTCGTTCCCAGCTCGAGTTGCGTTCTGACAAGACACACGTCCGGCGACGAAGGACTATAATCATCATGGATTAAAAACCGGACTAAAGCTTTCATCTTTCCACATACGACCACAACAATCGCACTGTCAACATACTTTCCATTTGTTTTCTCCTCGTTTACACCCTTTCTTCACACCCCCACACAACTCTCTAATATGTTTCATCTCTCCGTCCATTTTATCAATTCGGTTGTCTGCAGCACCGCGTAGCATGCCCCTTTAGATCCTATGACTTCTTACATTCCAGACCATGAGTCTCACTATCTATACAATAACACAGGGTAACGACTAACTATAAGCACTGTCATGTATAAGCCCTCAGCCCGGCCCCCTAAAAATGATTTAGATCCCTTTACATTGACCAAAACGGAATTTAATTGCACCAGCCACCTTCCTGGCATTCACAACGCTCTGTCCTACTCAAACTCCGCATGCAAATCAATCCGTTCCCTCCTACATACCACCAACGCAGAGTAGTGACAAATACCCTAAATATTCTAAAACCCACACACAGCACTTTTAGTTACGCGCTGCTCCTGCATCTAACTCTTACACTGGAGGCCTGTCCTCACTCACCAACCATAATGGAGTATCCAACAAACAAATCTAACAACGCTTCTAGTCGGCTAACTGATCTATTAGACTAGGCTACGTGGTCTTTCAACCCCATTCGCTTGTAGCGAACACCACGCCAGCGGAACTGCCAGAGACAAGTCTCTCTAACCAATCCTCTCAAACTCTTGCAGATTTGGGCCACATCAAATAACTCAAATCATATAGCCGCATATACTATAGGTAGGGGCACCCTCCACTCATCTCCATCATTCTACACACCATTTCCTGTCAAGCCCACCTTCAATTCTTTCATCACCCATCCATATACAAATTGCAA
>JABUQX010112359.1:22500-25000 GCA_015478945.1 Trachelipus rathkii
ATCTGGATTGTTTACCAACCTATATGTAGCTTACAGGTTTGTACTAACCATACTTTGTACACAAGTCACCTGTGAAAGGGTATTTTCTAAACGCAAAATAGTTAAGAATCCACTTAGATATACTTTAAGCCAAGACCTTATGTCTAATCTTCTTTTCATGAATGTTATTATAAAGATGTTATTATAGATGAAGTAGCCAGGACCAGGGAAGAACTGGCCAAAGGCTGTTAGGTTGAAAACACCTTTCACTATCACATAACCTTTCTTAGTTTGCTGTGTCTGTACTCTGTACCAAGGTATTGTAGAGCCATTTTTCTTTTTGTTATAAAATATATTCTACAATTTGTAACAATTAAATCACAATTAAAGAGGACATTGTTTTTCTTTTCATTATGCTTGGTTTTTTATTACCGTTGTGACTTGTGTCCCTTTTTAATATTTACTGAGGTATTACAGTAGGATTTAGACTTTAATGGCTTCAACAGTGTGATTTGGTTGCCTAAAACTAAAAATATTACTATATCTCATTTTTAAGTAATAAACCACTCGTAATTAATTAGTATACTTATTTTTTTTCTAGCAGGGAACTAGTTTAGGTACGGTATATAAAAATTATATAAATATTTATTGTGAAAGTAAACTACATAAGAAATAGCTTACTTTTTTACTCAACTATTTTCCACCTAACAAAATAGGTGAATGTGCTTTTTAATTAAGCATGTAAGCCTAATTTTCAAAAATTACATATTATAATAATCTATTCCCTCTAAATTCTCCGGTAAGGGGCCCCTTTTCAATCTCTAGCCGAGGGCCCCCGAAGGAGCCAGTCCGGGCCTGCTCTCTCTCTCTCTCTCTCTCTCTCTCTCTCTCTCTCTCTCTCTCTCTCTCTCTCTCTCTCTCTCTCTCTCTCTCTCCTAGAGAGGAATGAAAGAAAAGATGGTAAATAACATATAACATTTGTAATTTTCAGTTGTATTCCCTTGTGAACCCTTCATATTCTTTCTTCTTTCTTCCTATCAAAATAAGTGGAAGAAAATGTAACTAAATTTTTTTTCCACTTAATAAATTTTAATACTAGATATTGATACAACACACACACACACACACAACGCACACACACACACACACACACACACAACACAAACACACACACACACACATAATATATACATATATATAATATATATTATATATATATATTGTATATAATAAATATATATATATATATATATATATATATATATTATATATATATATAATATATATATATATATATATATATATATATATATATCATACACTCTAACCAGTGTGCTAATTCAAAATTTAAAGTCACCAGATAGGTGCAAGATAGCATTAAAAAAGTCAAATTTTATGTAAATAAGCAATAAAGAATTGCAGAAGAACGATATTGAGTATCGAAGAAATTGAGTTTGGGTGCATATTCCTTGCACTGTAGTTTTAGTGCGAAAAGTAATGAATTAGCAACCTGACAGACACATCATTCTCCAAAAGGGGGCGTGGAGTGATAATGAAATATGATAATAAATAATAATAATATAATAATATAATAATAATAAAATAATATAATTAATAATAATAATAATAATATATTAATAATAATAATAATAAATAATAATAATCTGGCAAATGACCAAATCGCCCTCCCCTCAAAAAAGAGAAAATAAAAGAAATTAAAAATAGTCATACAAATTATATTTTTATTAATTAAATGTGAATAAAAAGAGTGGAAAAAGAGGACTCAACCCTTTCGGAAGGGGTCCACTGGCAGGGAGTTAAGGCTGTTAACCTTACGATCCTTCCAAGGAGAAGAAGAAGAAATTATATATATATATATATAGTATATATATATATATATATATATATATATATATTTATAATATTTAATTTATATTATTTTAATAAAAAAAAAATATATAATATATATATATATATAATACTATATATAATATAATAATATATATATTAGATATATATGTAGATATAATAAATTTACATCAAGGAAATAGCATATATAATATAATATATATAAATATTAATATATAATATATATATATATATATATATATATATATTATATTATATATATTATATATATATATAATATATATATATATAACACTTGTTATGTTAAATGAGGGAGAACTTATATACCGCAATTCTCATTATAACCACTTCTTTAAAAATTCTGTAAGAGTAGATTTGGTTTCCCCTTTTGTTTAATTAAGGGAAATGTGTTAATAATTTTACGCAGACTTAATTAGGCAGAATCTGGGTGAATTTAATAATTTGGCATCACTCCTTAGCTCACTCACACAAATGACACAGAGATACACACATGACACATAATATACATAACATGACGCCAGGATAAAATAAGAGGGAAAAAGAGCTTTAGCGCTCTAAATAATTTAAAAGTGAGTAGAAATAAATTAAAAAAAAAGTTGTTAGTTTCTTTGAAAACTAATGTTTTACATAT
>JABUQX010112360.1:0-22925 GCA_015478945.1 Trachelipus rathkii
ATATAATAATAATAATAATAATAATAATATAATAATATATAATAATTATAATAATATATAACTTATATAAATATAATATAATAATAATATATATAATATATATATAATAATTAAATGAAATAATAAAAAAGATATAAATATAATTAATATATATTAATAGATTAATAATATAATATTTATAAAATAATATTAGAATAATATATTATTCACTTAATGACAATATAGATGATATGAGAAGAATTAATAAGAGGGAATGGAAAATTATAATAGGTATTTATGTTTTAAGTTTATTACAAAAAAAAAATATTTCACAACTATTTAGTATATATATTTTCAAGATTGGTGTCGTGCAGGGATTTCCATCTCGACTCACTCCCCTCATCTGGGGTATGCAAATAAGTTCACCCTCCTTACCTGATCATTAGCCACATAGAGCCATTCAAGCTAACTCCTTGTATATAAATAGGGATGTATTATGGGGATAGATATATTACTTTTACCTACAATTTATAAAGAATTTAAATTTTAATAAATAATAAAAATATACAAATGGCGAGAAAGATTAATTGTCCTCTTTTATTTTGTCATATATATATATAACTTTATATTCTCTCCTTTTCTATATATTTATTAACCAAATAAGAATAGAACCTATATTCTTATAATATATTTATATATTAAAATTAAATATTTATATTATTAATTAATATAATTTATATTATTATTATTATTATTTTATTGATTATTATTATATTAATATATAATATTAATTTAATATATATATTAATCATTAAATCATTATTATCAATATATATATCATTAATATCAATATATCATTATCAATATTATAAAAATTATTAAATTTATATAAATATTATTTATTATATATATTATTAATTTATTATTATTATTATTTAATTAATATTATAATTTATTATTATTAAATTATATATATATTAATTATTACTTCAATAATCATAATGAATAATCCTATAATTATTAGTAATAACAAACAAATTTTATAAATTATATAACTAATTTGAATTTTGAATTAATCGACTCAATAAATAATATAGATACAATATATTTAATATTTATAATATTATTAATTATCAAATTAATATTTGTATTTCCCTTGTTATTATAAGTGATAATTTTTTAGAAGATATCATAAAACAAAAAATAAAACAAAACATATTATATCAAACTGTTTATTATTATAATAAATATTTATTCAATTGTACATGCTTTAATTCCATATGAATATAAAGGTAAGATGGTGTATATTTACATACAAACAATAGTTATTTCTCTCATCATGTTCAGGTGAAAAGATAACAGTGAGTTCGTGTGGAAATCACCTGATATTAAGATAGGAGATACTCTTCTTTGGCTTTAGGTCTATAAATCCTTCTTCACAAGTAGTCTTTACTTGGCCTAATAAGGTGATGCGATAAGTCCTAAGAGACATCAAATAATATTCTTAAATTTTTTCAATATATTTATGTAATATATATATTATATAAATTATTTAATTCACATTTATTTTAATTATATTTCAAAAGTATTTATATTTTTTAAATTTAAATTTTAATTTTATTCATTTACTATAAATATTTTATTAAATGCAAATTCATTTTCTGTATGTATGTACTTACTAAGTATAAAAGTTTATTATAACATATATATTATAAATATATATATATATATATAATTATATATATATATTAATATATATATATAATATATAATATACTGATATATAATATATTATATAATATAATTAATTATATAATATTATTCATATATTATATATATAATTTTATATATAATATAATATTTATATATATTAATATATTATATATATATATATATATATATATATAATATATATATTTATCGGGGCATATATTATCATTATACTTATATCTACATAATATATAACTGCTTTATACGATATATTTATATACTAATATAATATATATATACTCTCTATGTAATTTTAATAATATATAGATTATTAATTTATATATAATCTCCCTTGTGCGTTATCACCCCTGATAACTCTCACTCAGATACGCGCTTGGTGTTGTTATGGTCAAAATGTACCATGATTAAATAACGACACTACCAGACACTTAGCATAAAGCACGAGGGCACACACAGTAAATAGCATTTAAACTATTTTAGTAGAATAAATATACTCTTTTAATCAACATAAAAGTTAGATTACAAAGATCATACATTGTAGTAGTACATACTACTGCTACAATAAAATAAGTCGGATGAATAAATAATGAATAATGGGCCAAAAAAAGATATGCTATTGATAACTTAAGATAGAGAAGCAATAGCCACGCCAAAAACATTATGCAATTATATTAACTGATTAAAAATGCTCTCGCAGTTTTATAATATACTAGAAATTATTAATCTTTCTTTGGGTCATTCGAAGAAAAAAAATAAAACTAATGAAGCTTATAATTGCATGTATATTATAATTTACCACAGTTACATTGACTACAACTAAGCATAACCAAATGATATGAGATAATCATAATCTAAGAATATATTGGACTAATAATAATAATAATAATATTAATTACAGTAATAATGTTTTTCAATCTTTTATATGGAGTGAAAACTCTATCAGTGAGTAGATAAGTCTTATAAGATCATGGGTATCATAAGAGATTATACTCACTTTTCAATTATAATATAGTAATGAATGAAGTAATATTACTTATTACTCAATTTATAAATAGTATTGAGTATATTAAGATCTCACATTATTAATCATTTATTTTAATAAAACATGCACTTCAAGTTATGTATATTAACTTTCTATAGTAAAATTTGTATTAAGACGAGTTAAGATTATGTATTAGACATAAATAAATAGTTAGAAAATTGTAAAGATTTTATATTATTACTAAGTACAATAAAAATATATATCTAATAAATAAATATAACAATAAGCAATGTTGTAATTAGAGAGAATTATTTAAAAAATAAAGAAATTTATGAATAAATTAATAAATTAATAAATGTTAGTAATATATAAATTAATAAAAGTGTTAATAATATAAAATAAACATATACCATATTATACGATATAATTACAATTCGTAGCTAATCAATAAAATTTAATTTAAGTTGTATATCAATTACTCTATAATCGCTATATAGAATTAAATACATTTAATTTTTTTAAACGACAAACCTGTATTTCAATACTAACTGAAGTATTAGGATGGTCTATAATTAATTATGAATTACACATTGTAAAACAATCGAAGTGTATGAATGCGGAAGTAAGAGGTACATATATATGTAGTAAAAGGTTAGTACCTTTGATACTGATCTAGATAAATTGATTCTTCTCATAGCAAGCGTTGAAGAAGGCTCATATACATACTGTGCTTTTGGGGTTCTGGTTCTCAAGGTTGGAAGCCCTTTATTCTAACTCACAATCCATTCGTGCGTCTGGGGGTGCGCAAATACAGACATTATGAGATTACATATGACCTAGGTTCTTGTCCAGCACTTTTCGTTTTCGACATATGGGTCTGTCCTTTCTATTCGTCACCAGCGCGAAAACTAGTTGTTTCACTATATAAATGTCAAATAAGTAAAATAGTACTCCAAGGGTGCCTTCTATTATATCGAATAGCTTAAATGATTAGTGCTCACTAGTATTCTGAGGTAAATACTGGATTAAAATTGCATGACGGAAATTGCAAGTCTATTTGCAAAAAATATTTAAATATTTGTTTAAGATAGTCTAATTATAATAATAGTTTTATATATTTTTATTGATATTATATTATAAGTAATATATATATATTAATTATAAAATAATTATAATATTAATATAATAATAATAATATAATATAATTTACTAATTAAATAAAATAATTAATTAATAATATAATTATAATTATAATAATAATAATAATTAATTATAAATTAATTGAAATAATGAATGAATATATATTATACATATATTAATTAAATATAATAATTAATCTATATATTTATAAATTTATATATACTCTATTAATCTTCTGTCATTATTATAAATATATATATATATAATAATTAAATAATAAATTAATAATAATTATATTAATATATAATATATTAATATATATAAGGGTAATGGGGATAAATATACTGTAAAATATAATACAATAGTATATATAAAACATAAATAATAAATAATATAAATAATAATAATAATAAATAATATAATAATAATACATAATAATAATATAATAATATAATAATAATAATAATAATATAATAAATAATAATAATGATGCAAAGGATACGGTCGGATGCTACCATTAAAATATAATGGTGTATGACGTTGTTTCATAAGTTGATAGTTAGTGAAGGGTGTAAAGAGGTACACTTACCATAATTTTGTGTATGTATAAAACTGCTTATGTATGTATGTATGTGTATTTATTTATGCATATGTTTTTTTTTTTAATATTTATTTATTAAAAAGCATTCTACCAGCTCAGTGGTAGAGGTCAATCACTCAAACAGCAAGCGAGGGGTCCCAGGGTTCCGCACTGGTTCGGAAGGAGAATGTGAGCGGATCCTCTCCTTTGGCCTTGGTCTCGTCCTGTCGGAACGATAATAATAATGTAGTAACATATATATCTCTTCCTAGATTGTATGTATAGCTATGGACCAGTTTAGATGTGGTTGATGTTTCTCTGTTAATATATAATATAATATTTATATTAATATATATATATATTAATATTAGTATATATAATATATTTAATATAATGTCATTATGAGTTTTCTATAGCTATCAGTTATTTAGGATTTGTTTTATTTTTTTTCTATTTGGTTATTTTATTCATAATATTTAGTTGATATATCTGATACTTAGCATAATTTTTATTTTGGAATATATAATATCTATATATATATATATATATACATTAATATATATAATAATATAGTATGATAGATAAAAAATGTTTTTATAATATTTCATAAAAAATCTGAGGAGAGAAACTGTGGAGTTGGCTGATATGGCTGTTGCCCACTGACTATAGGGATTGAACGTTATCAATACATTATTATATAATAATAATTAAATAATCATATAATATAATAAATATTTAAATATTTCTGATAAATGATGATAATTAAGTAGTAACAATTTTTTTTTAATAATAATAAATAATTAATTATAGTATGTAATTATTAAATAATAATAATAAAATAATATAATAATAATATAATAATTAAAATAATAATAATAATATATAATTATATAATATAATAATAAAATAATAGTCTAAATAAATAATAATTATTAGATATAATAATAATAAATTCATAAATATTAATAATATTATAATATAATAATAATTAAATAATTCAAAATAATTCAAATAATTATAATTAATAATTAATAATAATCATAATAATACATTATCATTATTTAATAATATTAAATAATAAATAATAATAAAAATTAATAATATAGTATTAATAAATATATTTCAATAATAATCCTAATATAAATAATATGCATCATAATGGAATTTTATAGAATAACATATAATAAAGTCAATAAGAATACTAATAATAATAATAAAAATTTGCACACAATGGTTAAAGAAAAACCAATTCAATATTTTTTTTCATATAGCTTAATAGCCACAGTTAAAGTTTATCCACCTAACAAGATATTCATATACTTTAAATTTTTATCTCCATCGATGCAGTTTGCCCTTCTTACAAGATTTTCATTTACCTTATAGTCTAATAGCCATAGTTACAGTTTACCCGTCTTACAAGATATTTATGTACCTTATATTTTAACTCAATTAGTTCAACCTTTCTAGCTGTTTTTAGTTTAAACACTCTTAAACTTAAAATTACTTACCCGCTCTATATATGGTGAAAATGGCGACAACTAAATGTAAAAGTCAGTTAAACTTGACAATCTTTTTTGGTCTTAAACTTTCAATAAACATTTTCACTTAACGATCATCTTCAATTATAATCTTCTAATGACGGAGGTTTTCACTTTGACAATCTTTATGAGCTGATTTATAATTGCTATGAGTTTTACGGAGGCATAAGAGTTTTAACATACAATACCTTAAACCTAATTCTAATCTACTAATAAGAAAAACACATTAACCTACACAAAACTTCCCTTACAATCATAAGCCCAATACACATACAATCAGATACAGTTCTACATATAATCTCAAAAACTAAAAAATCTAAAACTATCTTCGTCAATTGTCCTTCTTCGCTATATTGGAAATAATAAGTCCAGCTGTTATATCGAAGAGTGAAATGAGGTAACTAACACAACTGCACCTTTACTATGGGTGGAACTATATCATTCTCTAGCTATGTCGTGACGCGCCGTGACACCCACATCAGGAAGATGATTGCCACCGACTCGCACGCTTGATTTACCGGTCATACTAAATCCTTACGACTGCTAATGTGCTCTTGTAGCACTAAATGTGCGCGTAGTCCATATATCGCCCATTTCATCTCACTAATGTAATATTAATGTACTTTTTTCGCTGTCTCTCTAAAACTATGCATAATATTTACTTAATTGAATTGTGTATCCCAAATCTATTTATTAATTTGATATTATTATTATTAATTCATTCCATTATTATTAATTATCTATCTATTACTTATTATAATTATTATTAATTATTATTATTATCATTATTATTATTAAATTTAATTATTATTATTGATTCATTATTATTTAATTATTATTATTATTATTATTATTATTATTATTATATTATTATTATTATTATTATTATTATTATTATTATATAAATTATGTTTTATCATATATTTATTTTTTCTTGGGTAACGATGTGTTGTTGTTTTCGCAGAACGTACCTTTGGCTATAGCTAAAATAAAAGCGGCGGTAGCGGCAGATAAAGCGAACGAAAAAGCTCGAAATAAGTGCTAATAACCCGTATACTATCTGTACACTTACTTCAAGGGTATATATATAATACGTCCTCATGCACTTAGGACGGTGTGAGATGCAACTTCCCGTTCTATATATTACATACTTACGCACAGTGTGATATGATGAAGTGGAACCAGTTATATATAAACTGGTATTCACTTATTATTCGCCTTTTGCATTTCCAGGCGGTCGCCGTATTTGTTATGGGAAAAAGGGCCCAGCGATGTGTAACTGTCCCGGATATAGTTATGTATTTATCTAATACTAATTAGTAAGGATAGGCCTGTTACTTGACGCTTAGTAGTTATGAATAATCATGGGCCATTATCATTATATGCGTATTTTCGAGTTCCCATGATGGTGACACTACCTATACAATATCTTTTAGACCGGGCGAGGTGTTCCGTGAGAAGGTAAGCCTAGCGACAACCACAGCTTAACCCTACTTAGTCCATATTTATTATAATATAGTGTATTATAAAGGTATTTCGGAGAGTCATATAAGTGGGTGATGGGAAAATGATGTTGATGCACTTCCTCTTATATATATATGGAGTATTTTAATTTAATAATTTTTACGTGATATTTTATTATTGTTGTGACAGTTAGTGTTTATACTAATACACTGTAAGAGCTCTTTGTCTTTTTCTTTTGCTCACAGATAAATCTATTTTGTTTGAGAGACATTTGACGCTTCTAATAATCTTCTTTCTATGTATTCTCCTGTTAATGGATATGTTGAAGGAAAGAAACAGAAATTGAAATTAACCTTCGGTTTAAGGAATCCCACATTCGCTTGATTGTGATCATACTCCTTTTCTGTCGGGTGGATCTCACACCGCGTTGATAAGAGTTCTATGCCGACACATGCAGAAGCTTCGAAGATCGGTGATCAAGGTGGGGTTCCACCATATTGGCATGCCTCACAGAGGAATCCTCATAATATACCTTGCCAATCTTAGGTCACCGGAAGTGCTAAAATAAGGTCCTCGGAGATGTGGAGAGTAGATGCACTCCAACCATGGGCTAGAATTACGGCCCTGTGCGTAAGTTTCTTTAACATTTACACGAGAGCGAACATTGTAATGAATCGTATGGTACATGGAATGTCAGAGGAAAATATGTTGAGGAGAAGAGGAGAGAGGTGATGGAAATGTAACTTTAAAAGGGCAAATCGCGTACTTCATCTCTTTGGAGTCGATAGTTGAATCTTCCTGGAGAGTACAAAGTAGTGCGCACACAGGAAAACAGTGAAACTGAGTCGGTCTCCTGTGGATATGTCCGCATTCTCGTCGCAGAAGTGACTTCGATAGTGTCATGTGTGGCATCGGTAGTTGGAAAATGAAAAAGAGAAGTCACGCTGAACCTACGAGAGTGACAAAGCGAGCTTTTGCGAGATGTTTTGAATTGCAGCGTACACTAGTGAGTCACAAAGCTTCACGTGAGTGACCATCCATATTTGAATTGTGTGAAGTCCCTAGAATTAAGTGGTTAAATTTAAGTTTAGGATCAAGGCTCAAGAGACGGACTACACTGTTGTCTGGTTGTGAACGAAAATGTGGAAACTTCTTCACTACTGCCAGGGCTAGTTCTATTGATATCGATGTAGTACCCAGTATTTCGTTTTTAATCTACTGCGCACTTGAGAATCCATGAGAATAGTAGCTATAGTTCTGAGTAATATGGGAAGATGGAGAGTGACGGGAGCCTTGAGAATTAAAGTCGATACGAGTTAGGCACCAGCGAACATCCGAAATTGTTGTAGGAGAGATATATGGGTGTCATGATTATATATGAGATCAAGGCGGGATCGAACGATATACGAACTCAAAGCTCTGTTCTCACCCAGGTCGGTTGTATGCGGTAGCGAGATCGTGCGGGAGTGAGAGAGATGAAAGGGTAGGAGAGTGATGTTTTGCCACCATCACCTCCACCCTCTGTGAAGAGAGAGGCATATATATTGAGAGATTAGTAAACTATCTCAAGGGTATCATATGTCTTGCTATGAGACACCAAAAGGGCAAAGGGCGAAAATCCTCTCTGGAATCGCCTGGACCGTACTTAAACGCAAAGATTGAGTACAATCCATAAGTACTAGTCAACTAATGTTTACCGTGATTTGAATTCTTACGCGCTAAGGGAAGCCGCGCCTATGAATGCTATGGGTATCAAAAGTCACGAAAATACGGAAGTCGACATCGTCTCTTTGAATATTTTTATATATCTAGATCCGGTTCAGAGCGAACAAGAAAGGAGAGTTTTTAGATCGTTGGAATTATATTGTGTTGGATGTTAAGAGAATATCTAGATAAGTGCTGGGCCGTAACGAGTATCTCGCAACGAGCTACCGCACGTCAATATTGAGTTTTAGATTGCCAATTTCTTGACTCTGTTTAACAATTCTAGTAGTAAAGTTATCTGGGCTCGAGGAAAGCAGGAGAGACAGTAAAAGTGCTGATAAATCGAGCGGAGAGGAAGAGTAATCTAGTGTATTAAGATAATGTATAATAGTGACACTATGGCCTTAAGTGCTAAGCAAGACTCTCTCACCACACGTTGCAAATATAGTTCAAAGTATTGGTGGTGACAATCAACAGCAGAAGCTTAACACGCACGAAGCGCTTCGCTTCGAGTAAATGAAGCCGGTATCTGGTGAGAAATTAGTATGAACGATGAGTGATACTGATCACACGAGCATATTCGTGCAGCCAATATTGAAGGAACACAATGTTAGTAAAGCGTCTCAAGACTAACAGGAAAGTATCGGAGTCTAGGCGGTAGTGCGTAGAGGAAGGGTGTGTCAGCAAAAGACTATGAACTCACTGAGACTGAAATCAGAGTTGGTAACAATGGTGGAATCGCACAGTGAGTGCGGTAAGACAAGGTCCCCGGCATGTAACAGCGGTAACAGAATAGTACCAGCGGATTGGGTATTGCCAATAATGTAATATCCAAAACTGCGGCACAATGCATGCAAGACTCATTACATGTTCAAGAAAGATGCTTGGAAAGATTATTCATGCAGGAAACTCGCGAATACAAGAAGACTATAACGAATCAATATGGATTCGGTTGTTATCCTGAGAGCCCTGTACTATGGCACGGATCATGATAGAGCAGCGGATAGTAGTAAATTCCCTCGTAAATCCACCTATCAGGAAGGAGGTAACATTCCCAATTGCACTGGACTCATTTACGGGATATTGAGGAGGCAGAGAGCATCACGGATCGGAATTGCGGAATCCGACCCTCAGTCTCGACGAGTAAATTTCGCGGGTATAGGAACACCTGCAGGCGTCATATAAGGGATGTAGTACTCGATGGCTTATCCGTTATATATAGTCGAATATTTCGAGAGCAATAGAGGGTTTTATCTTCTAGTAAAACTCGGAGCACGAAAGCACATGGCAGGATCTGGTAGGAGGGGCTACGGTCGGGCACACAAAGAAATAACTTATTCACGAAAAATCTCCCACACCAATAATTGTCGGCACCATGCTCAATCACAGTAAAAGAGGAGTCATAGAAAGACACTCTCGCGCTCTATGTTGGGAGTTTTGATGGCGGCGCTGGCCGATCGAGTTCAGGCGCGAACTGGTATTTTGGGGAATGGAGTGATTGTATGTGAGAGATGAGGGGCATGGTTAAGTAATGAACAAAGAGGCGGTGGCTTATATAAGTCAGGATAAGTGAGTTTGATACTGTACCCGATATGGAGTAATAATTTTGCAGGTACTTAATTGACCATACTGGATGTGCGATGAAAATTACTGGTGAAATGATCAAGAACGGCAGAGGAGTAAGATCGGAGATGGGAACATTGACTGGCACAGCAGAACCTACTGTTGCTAACTAAACACGCGCAGTTCCATGTAGAGAGACTGGTGTAATAGTTAGCTATCTCCCTCGAGGCAGTATGAGGAAACGAGAGCCCTCAGGAAAGAGCATGACTATAATAATCCTTCCCAATCCTTCACTACCCCGCAGAGGACAATGCGTTTATTATTAGCAATCTGACTAGCAATTTGGTCGAATGACGATGAAAATGGGGCACTGCTCTTATGGAATTATAACATACTGGTAGGAATGACTAACAAGTTTACCTCCTAAGGTCGCCTCTGGTAAGGACAGGACTATGGAAGAAATGCCTGCTCAACTTCATGATTATGTCCAGACTTGTGGAAAAGAGGTATACTGATCGATATAATCTGGGTAATATCGTCAACGCCACATTTATGTTGAGTAGAAAGGAGCCAGGAGGGCCGGTTGTTACAGGAGTATTTAGTCTAGTAAAGAACATTGGGTGTGTCGGAAGATCAACCACACATTAATCCCGGTGTGATATAGTATCCGGATACGATTGAGAAAATAGGAGAAAGAAAGAATAAATTTATTTAGGTTTTTATGGATTTGCCCAACTGTAGTGCCGCATATGATAGACGCCTGAGATAGGTAAAGGAGCGCGAGATAGGAGTTCACAAAGGCTCCAGGTGGTTAGGTAGGGAGTACAGTAAATATTGTGATTTGGAGTTGGTAGGCCTCCAGTAATCACTTGTTTCTGAATGGAATTCTCACAATATCCGTACCTGTATTTGGGATATCATACCTATGTGAAACGACTGCGCTGGAGGAATAGAGTGGCTGTCAATGGTTCCAGGATGTGAGTGTTTACTTAGGCATATCAATAGTATAGACGGGACTAATATCTGCAACGCGGGGTGGTCTAAGTGTTTTAGTGCTTGCAACTCTAGTAGTATTTATTTTACCCAAATTTGTTATATGGAATGGGGTTTATGAAAGTAATTCCAGATGGTGGGGATGGAGGTTTCCTAAGGTAAATGGTGTTAGATGATGGAGAATGGAGATGAGTGGAGGGGCCCATATGTCCTATTCTATTTAAGGAATGCGCGCAAATTGATTTGGTCTTTTAGCTGTTGATCTAATTTGAATGAAGTAGAGGTGATGAGAGGCGCATCATTGAGGCACCAGTACGAAATTTTGACACCTGGAGTGTGCTGTAAAAGAGGGAGCTTGAAAGAGACGTGGATAAGAGTACCACCTGGTTAGGTATCGTCCCCTATTTTTTAGCGCGGAAGTTGAGTGGAGGCGACACCACAGCCTTACATGTGTGAACGCACTTTATCTGCTATTCAATGAATGCAAAGGTTTCCGAGCCATAGTAACTCGAGAGTCACTATAATTGTGACTGGAGTTTCTCAGAGGACTATATATTACTACAATTGGTAACTAGATAGACTAGTAATACACAGTGCAATGAGAAATCGCGGCGGAAGTCGCCTATACGCACGCACAGGAGAAGGCTAGTTATGTCGAGGTAAAACGTTCTCGCTTGAGGGTGTCCCCAAGATTGTGTCTACAAGACAACACCGCGATTAAGAAATGAAAAACTCTGCATGCAATATAAAACCGGAGCCACGGCCACAGAAACCCGCAAACATGATTATGTTTCAAAGTCGGCTGTGACGCAAGATCTCGGCGAATCATCCCCAAAGCGAGGCAAACAATACTTTTCCGCGAAATATTAATTACCACTTTCGTATCTGAGAAAAACCTCCACAATCGCCTTTGGTTCAGTGTGGAAAAGTCCAAAAATAGTTGCACATAAAATATCTCGACGCTTCATCAACAGCTCTCCTCCTCCCACACGGCTATCCGTTACAGGCCTGAATATAATCGCAACACGAATTCCTCTAGCTCTATAACAAGCTTTGCATGCATTTCGGCCCATTTAGTTCCTATTATATTCCCTCCGCTGTGCGGGTTGTCAGCATATTTAATCTAAGGCTTTCCGAAATAGATCCTGAAGCCTTTCAAAACTGTAAGAAATTAAAACACTGTAAGCCAGCGAAAAAGCGTCAGAATTTCATCTGGAAAGGGAAGTAGTACGTGTAAAGCGCCGTCCTTTTTACACCCTCTACAGACTATGCTCACAAGACCAGGGAAGGCCGACAACTATGCCGGAGTTAACTATGAGGCTGAAAAGACGAGTGCCATGCACGCTGGCCACAGACAGATCATCCCATTAACAATAATGCTCAGTCACATTCATCCATCTATTTCAGCTTTTTTCCTGGATCCATATAACAGGATCTCTATAGAATTCTCTTTTTCCATCTGTTTGGACAACAGGCTTTTTGTTAAATCCCCTGATCCCTAAAAGAAACCATCCAAACCTTCGGAGAAAAATAGATCCGGATAGTATAGGTTATGACACTGTACAAAAGAAAAATTTTCCTCTGAACATCTGTCTCCATCTTTGCAAAATAATGGAGAAAAGGGATTTGCAGACCGCCTTCTCTCCTGTTCTGTGAGAATCGACAGTCTTTTCCAAACTTCCCGTTTGGCTTCCGTAAAAATCGTTTGACCGCTAATGCTTTGTTAAGGATGGACCATGGACATTTGAACCAATCTTTTTCTAACTGGCCCTTCCACCGGATGGGGTATTGGTTAGTGTTTTTATCCGAACCTTGAAAAAGCTTTTGACGAACGTGGACCACTAAGGGATATCCTCCTTATAACTCCACCTCTCGGTTACTCCGATTACCCAGCTTCCTCACTCTTTTTACAATGCCCTCTGTCAGAAAGATCCATCCAGGTCCGATGCACGTCAGTTCTATAATATAACGCCACTTTACTCTTGTATGAGAGGACGTGATTCCTTCACCCAGGGGCAGCGCTCGGCTTAGGTGTACTTATTTCCTTTGCTCTCGATTCAATGACATCGAGCATAACGCATTTCGTAAAATCACCGGCGACGGTCAAGTTCTTTCCTTCCCTATACTGGTAGATTTGACTTCACTGGCGTTATGATCATTGACGGTGCAACTGGCTATCATCTTTCTTGAACATTGGCGTCAGAGCTCCCAACTGAGAACCTGGAAAATATTCTTAACAATATCGGGACTAACTCCAATTGGCTTTCCACTTTTTTATTTCACCCAATAATCTCAGCAGTACTATTTCTCGGGGATAATGAAGAGTCGAAAAACCTACGGGACGCACTTTCTCCATCGAAAGTATAACCTTATAGCTATGGATCTACATCAATGATATTCATCGTTAGGCTTCACTAAGATTTTCTAGGCAGGGCCTTTCCATAGATAACCAACCTGGCAATATTTCCACGACACCGCAGCATCTAAAACACATGAACAACGACTAGTCATCGTGCGCTTGACCTATTGCGTCATCCAAAGCAAGAAAAAAAAATATACCTCAAAAACCCTGGGAGCGAGATGAATTGGATTAAGTCCCTTGTTCAACACATCAACCAGATCGTTCCTAACTCCGATCAGAAGTTAGACTATAGCTACATAAAGTCCTATGGTAGTGTATCCCACAAATCTGCCTTACAACCTGCCATGTATAGTTCCATCCAAAAACGAGCGCGAATCCGTATCTTTCCACAGGCAGTCCTAATCTGACTAACGCCTCAGACATGGGAATCACACAAACCTTCGATTGGAGGTCGCGAGTGACTCTGTAAGGAGGGTTTACAAAAATGAGGTCAGAACTCTCGTTCGCACGAACGGAAATATATGTGAAAGGTTCACCATTTAGATGCAATTATCTGAACGCATATACCGTAGTCCAATTACAGATGTCAGAGCAACTCTAAGATGAGCTCTGGAAATAGGAGAGAGTAATGAGGCACGTTATAAAGTTCAATTGGTCGTTCAGAGGGAGCATTAAGAGATTTTATGTCTCAAAGTGAAAGCCACTCCACATGATATCACTGAGGACTATTAATGTCGACACACACGGCACACAAGTTTGGAATAGCTATTACATTATAAATGAATGTTTGCCATATCAACGAGGTTTCTGTGTATGAGCAAAATAAGCGGTATAAATTAGACATAAGATAAGTATGAGTACAGGTCTGAGTTCTATGGTAGGCGATGCACCATGAGATATGAAAAGGGATGCACACAGATGGATGATTAGTTACTCTGTCTCTCTGGGATCTCTCTAGAGAAGACGGCGTATCGTATCAAAAAGTAGTGCAACTCTTACGCCGCTCATAAACTCTGTACACCAGGTGAGCGATGAACCGAAGAAAAGAAGGTGAGTAATATTGTGGCTGAAAAAATGATAATATTGATAAATATACATTAGTGTATTTTTATGTATTCAAAGGATAGTAAGAAATTACTGAAACCTTTGATGAGCGTAGAGGACACCAAGGTTAGTATTGAATTTGATCATCGCGTCAGTGGCACGGTCACACGCGGTCGCGCGCGATACAATGAGTGCGCCAGAGAGTGGGTGAGTATAAGTGTGCGGCTGCACACCTCGACGAACATATACTCCGGGGCTGAACCTCACGAGACTACTTACCCAAGTGAACAACAGATTAGATCTACCTCATAAGTAGAGAATGCGGCCGACGCAGAGTCCCGATACCGCTGGTGCTCAGAGAAAAAGGAGCACAGAGTATAGAGGTGGAGTGAGCTCCTGCGAAGCTCGTCCCGCAGATTTAGCCGAGTAGTTTTCTTAGCGCGTATACCACTAAATTAATGGAATACTACTCGATGGGGTCGGTACAGGTAGCTGGGTCCTTTCTTTACTCGACTGTGCCCCATGGTTCCTTGACCACACACACACCCATTCCGAAGTGCATGATGATCTCACGCTTTACGTGTCCGATCGAGGATAGACGCACGCTTAGTCTCACTCACTCGAAGAGCTACGCTTATACCATTACCCAGCTATCCTTTACTCTGCGGCAACACAAAAAACTTTCGGTCATTACTTGAGATCAGGAGCATGTTTGACTAGTGTATTAAAAGAGAGAGAGGCGATACAGAAGGATGATTGAGTGTTAAAAATCATTACTAGAAATAAATACTGAAGTAATAAGAGCTTGAATATTGATGTTGGTTGGGCAGTATATCACTCTACACCGAGAGACTGACACACACATACAATATATGTAATATAAATATAAGAGCTATTATAAATAATTTAGAATATAAGGAAAATTATATAGTCAGAAAAATAATGCATATATCATTAACTAATTATACTATTATGGAGACTATACATTATATCTATTGATTATATATATATATATATAACACATTACTATAATTGTATTATAGCTATAACTCCCAAATCACTAATAATATTTAATCTATATATCAATTTCCTACTTACCACTAATATAATATCGTCATACTCCCGCTAGTATATAGTAGATCATATAATGTCATATATAATATATATATATAGATACCTTTCCCAGTAATGGCCTCACACATTTATGATCTAAAATTCTGTTATATTACCATAAGATATACTAATATTCACCAATAAATCGCAAATAAAAATTGCTAATATATAATAATATCAGTTCAACATACAGGGAGTTAATATATACTTCGGAGGTAATTATATATACCTAACTATAATTACCGTAAATTACGGTATATATCCCCTACTACTCAATACTAATTTCTTCTATCTCTATTTACTATCTATTATATACTTTTAGGGATATGTCCTTACACAGAATATATATTATAATCCTGCTACGAATATATGATAGTATATATAATATATATTCATATACTATATATATCAACAAGATTCTAATATTACTAATAGATGAATCTACTATAATCATAATAATTTAATACTTTTATGGTTGAAGTATCCTTCTTCATCATACAATACTTTCTACTCTAATGTTACAAATAGGGTTAATTGAGTTGGCGAGAAATGTCTAGACCTGATTTCTGTTGCAAACCCTTTATTTTGGGACCTTAGTAGTTTGAAAAGAATGTGAAAGTAAACGTTATATTACTTATTAATAATAAAATATTCTTTGTAAATTATAAAAAATCTATGAGATACACGTTTCGAATGAGTTCTTCATGATCCTAATCTCATACTATTCCTGATTTATACTATCTCACACTATCTACTACATCTACTAATCTAAAACATCATCTACCAAAATCGCTAATATCTATCTTTCGTTTTTTATCATAATGATTGTATGTATGTATGTGATAGTGATTATATGTATTATGTATGTATGTATGTATTAATGTATGATGTAATGTAATGCTATGTATGTATGTATGCATGTAATGTATGTAGGACTAGTATGTTAATTACTACACACTACGCACATATATTACACCTAAGGTCAATTTAAGTATTATAATTAATATATAATTTAAGTTATAAATATAATATAATATAATATACAATATATATACTAATATACAAATAGCAATTCATAATGATATATATAGTAGCGTATATATCTATAAATTATATATAATTATATTCGTATAATATATATATACTTATATACTATGTATTGAGTATACAAATAAATATATATAAAGTATATATAATATAATACCAATATATATATATATATATATAATAATAATATTAGACTTATATTAATATATAATATATAATATCTATATATTATTACTTCTATATTTATCATATTTAATAGTATATAAATATTTTATTAGTTTCTATATTATATTATATAATATAATTCTATATATATTATCTACTTATATATATATTATGTATTCTACCTGCCACATTATTCATGTTACTCTTGTTATAGTTATATGAAAATAAACTATTATCTAAAGGTTTATATTTTACTTAATTATCTATTATAGTAGTACTATATATAATATATAATATCTATATTAAATTATAGAGATATATATTATATATAAATTTATTTAGTAATATATAAATATAGACATATATATTCATAATATATATATATATGAGTTAATATATCATATATATTATAAATTAATATTATTATATATATTCTTATATATATTAATAATATATATCACTATATATAAGTATAATATTAGATAATTTATCACAACTTTGAAATATCCTTGATATAGATATCAAAATTAATCTAATGCTTTAAGATAATTAATATAATATATATATATATATATTAATTATATATAATATAATACTATATTTTTGTAATAACATATTATATATATATATATATATAATAATTATATATATATATATTATTATATTATTATAATTAATATTTAATCATATTATATATTCTATATGATAAGATTATGATAAAAAATTAGAGAAGCAAAGCTAATTATATAATATAATAATATAATTTATATTATATATTATATAATTATATATATATATATGAGATATCATATAATATGATTATATATATATATTTATATATATATACTCTATATATTATATATATAATATATAATTATATAATATATATATATATATATAATATATATATTATAATATAATATATATACTATAATATACTATATATATAAACGGTGTCCATTTTATCAGGGATCAATTTTTATTTTAAAAAATGATTCTTTAAACATTGACGCCCCTTCTTATCAGATTTCTTACTCCCAAATGCATACACACAATCTATTTATCCTTCATCGTAAGCGAAAATGTATGTGTATAGATTGAATTAACACCACAAACATACATAAATAAATGTTATATTATTAATAAACCCTTAATCAATATAACTCTTGTTAACTTGATTTCATTTAAATGCAATATTTGTAGTGGAGTTGAAGTGGTGATTGTGACTAGTTTAAGTTAAATACAGGATAGTTAGCTAAAAGACACTCCATGATGTATATAATGTTCCATTAAGCTATAATTTATTAAGTATATAATACTTATCAAGCAAATATAAACTCATAATTAATTTGACATAAATAGAGAAACGGTTATAGGATATGAAATGTATACTCTAAAGACGGGGACCAAGTGCGACTCAATATACACACCTTATGATAAAAATATATAAATTATGAATATAATACTATATACTATATATACTATACTATATATATAATATTATTATATAATATATATATTAATATAATATATATATATCTAATCATATATATATAATATATATATTAATATATATATATCTTATATATATATATATATTATATTATATATATAATACTATATATGTCAATAAATATTTATACTATATTATATATGAGAATATGTTATATAAATAAAATATAATATGACTGTATAATATATATATATATATTATATTATATATATAATATATAAATATAATATAATATATATTATATACATATATATAATATATATATAATTATTAATATATATAGTGTAATAATGTAAAGATAATTCCGTGTGTGAGCTTGGATGTTGACCACAGAGTCTAGTGGCAGATCTTAAAGTCAAGAAGATAGACCACTCCAGAGTAGGAGAAGAAGAGTAATTAAAGCTAAAGAATTGCAAGACGAGGAGAAAAAGAATGACTATCAGACTAGACTAGCGGAGAAACTGGAGAGGCGAACGGAAGGGGAGATGGGTGAACTGGGAAAGTTTTGGAGAGAAAATTAAATAGGAAGCGGAGGAGTTGCTGGAAATAGAATGGAATGGATTGCAGGAAATTGGAAGGGACACACACGGTCAAGGACAGAAAATGTAAGAGTTATTGTGAAGAACAAAACTCAAAAGTTGAAGAGTTTGTTAATATTAAGAGGAAGAACTGTTGAAAGTAGAAAAGAATATGTAAGAGCAAGAATTGAAGCAAATCGAGCAATGGAGAGAGCGAAGAGGGGAAATATGGGAGGAACTGGAAGGTAGAATGATTGAGAATCTGGGAGACGGAAGGAGTTAACAATTTGGACTGGAAAAATCATATCGAAAAGGCAAGGCAAGGCAAGGCAAAGCAAAGCAATACACCATCAAGAACAGAGAGAGAAATGTGATTTATATATGCAAGGTGGGCGGAATATTTTGAAGAACTTCTAAGCATTGGAGAGGGTGATGAGGAGATGGGATAAGACGAGGGAGAGATAGAAAGTCAGGAAGGGAAGGAACAGGAAAATGACTTCGAGGAAATCACAAGGGAAAAGTTTGATAAGGCTTTGGTAAAAATGAAGAAGGGTAAAACATCAGGAGTGAATGAAATACTTATCAAACTGATGGTGGAAGGGAGAGAGATGATACATCAAAGGATTCTGGAGATCTTCAACAGGCTGTATAGAGCAGGAGAAATACCAGATGAGTGAGGGATAACCATCATAGTGTCTATCTTTAAAGGGAAAGGGGATGCAGGAGAATGTGAAAATAATAAAGGAATAGCTCTTAGACCACAGGTAACAAAGTTGTATAAAAGAATAATAGAAGGGAGGACAAGAGAAATTGTGTAGCCAATTTTGGGAGAGGAACAACACAGATTTGATATTTGAACTAAGAATGGTGATGAAAAGATTTGAAAGTTTAACGAGTCTATATCTAGCTTTCATAGACTTGCAAAAGGCTTTTGACTCCATGCCCAGAGAGAGGTTATGGGAATGTATGGAAGAAAGATATGGGTTGACAGGGGCATTTGATGAAGGTGATTAAGAGATTATATGTCCCTTGCATATACAGTGTCAGAACATCGACAGAACCAGAAAGATGGTTTAACGTAAAGACGATGGCTAAACATGGCAATGTTTTATTTCCGTTGCTATTTATAGCATATATGGAAGTGGCTATTGCACATTTCAAGGAAAATAGAGAGGAAAGGTATAAAAAAAAAACAGGATAAGGGAATATGCGGACGATACGGCAGAATGGAGTACGAATAGAGATGAAGTGGAAAGGAATATAAGAATATGGAATGAATGTCGGTTAGCATGAGGTATAAAAATGAGCGTTGACGCAAATACTAAGGGTCATCAGAGTGGCACAACAGGAATTTAATATTGATATTAGAGACAAAGTGGTGAAGAGCACAGATATTTTTAAATATCTATGCAGTGTAGTTAAATGAAAGGGTAGAAACGGAAAAGATATTGTGGAAAGGATAAAAAGTTTAGGTGAATGTTTGGGAGGCCCTGTACCCAACATGTTCCGCTTGAGGTAAAGAAGATTGTTTTTAAAAAATTCCTGACACCGATTTTAACATATGGAGCAGACAGTTGGGTGTTGACGGCTGTGGATTGGAGAAAGATTCAGGCTATGAGACCTTTGCGAGGTAGATTAGGAAATCAGGGAAAGATAGGATTAGAAATGAAGTGACTACAGAAAGAGTTGGTGTTTGTCCTGACAGACGTATAGTCTACTTCTGGGAGCTGAAAAAAAACCAGGTCGATTATGATTATCAATCATGGATACTGTGTATCTAGCTAACGAGAGATCGTACACAGATGATGTAAATATGAACCTGCGGATAATAGAACTTGAAAAATCTAATGGAACCAACAGTAATGGTCTCGAGGTCTTTTAAAACTTTAAAAAGCACCTAGAAAACCCAAACACCCATTTAGGGGCAGAAACCCGAATTGAGATTTGAAACCTCAAACAATGATCTTCCAAACCTTAAAAACCATAAAAAAATAATCTTGTCCACATTGAAACCTATTATTTGACGCATCAAGCTCCAAAATCTGATCTTCCAAACCTTAAAAACCATAAAAAAATAATCTTGTCCACATTGAAACCTATTATTTGACGCATCATGCTCCAAAATCTGTCAAAAAATGATAAAAAATTAATTCCAAAAAAAAAAAAATTAACTGAAATATAAAGAAACTAAATCTGATCTTCCAAACCTTAAAAACCATAAAAAAATAATCTTGTCCACATTGAAACCTATTATTTGACGCATCAAGCTCCAAAATCTGATCTTCCAAACCTTAAAAACCATAAAAAAATAATCTTGTCCACATTGAAACCTATTATTTGACGCATCAAGCTCCAAAATCTGATCTTCCAAACCTTAAAAACCATAAAAAAATAATCTTGTCCACATTGAAACCTATTATTTGACGCATCAAGCTCCAAAATCTGATCTTCCAAACCTTAAAAACCATAAAAAAATAATCTTGTCCACATTGAAACCTATTATTTGACGCATCAAGCTCCAAAATCTGATCTTCCAAACCTTAAAAACCATAAAAAAATAATCTTGTCCACATTGAAACCTATTATTTGACGCATCAAGCTCCAAAATCTGATCTTCCAAACCTTAAAAACCATAAAAAAATAATCTTGTCCACATTGAAACCTATTATTTGACGCATCAAGCTCCAAAATCTGATCTTCCAAACCTTAAAAACCATAAAAAAATAATCTTGTCCACATTGAAACCTATTATTTGACGCATCAAGCTCCAAAATCTGATCTTCCAAACCTTAAAAACCATAAAAAAATAATCTTGTCCACATTGAAACCTATTATTTGACGCATCAAGCTCCAAAATCTGATCTTCCAAACCTTAAAAACCATAAAAAAATAATCTTGTCCACATTGAAACCTATTATTTGACGCATCAAGCTCCAAAATCTGATCTTCCAAACCTTAAAAACCATAAAAAAATAATCTTGTCCACATTGAAACCTATTATTTGACGCATCAAGCTCCAAAATCTGATCTTCCAAACCTTAAAAACCATAAAAAAATAATCTTGTCCACATTGAAACCTATTATTTGACGCATCAAGCTCCAAAATCTGATCTTCCAAACCTTAAAAACCATAAAAAAATAATCTTGTCCACATTGAAACCTATTATTTGACGCATCAAGCTCCAAAATCTGATCTTCCAAACCTTAAAAACCATAAAAAAATAATCTTGTCCACATTGAAACCTATTATTTGACGCATCAAGCTCCAAAATCTGATCTTCCAAACCTTAAAAACCATAAAAAAATAATCTTGTCCACATTGAAACCTATTATTTGACGCATCAAGCTCCAAAATCTGATCTTCCAAACCTTAAAAACCATAAAAAAATAATCTTGTCCACATTGAAACCTATTATTTGACGCATCAAGCTCCAAAATCTGATCTTCCAAACCTTAAAAACCATAAAAAAATAATCTTGTCCACATTGA
>JABUQX010112361.1:0-18708 GCA_015478945.1 Trachelipus rathkii
GATGTTCTGTGTCATTTGCCTCATTATATTTTTGTAACAGCTTGCTTTTTGAACCCATATTTTCACTTACGGGATTTTTGGTTCGTACGGAGGGTATATATATCTTCTGCAAATTATAATGCACATGTATTTTGAGTGGTGTTGGCGTTAATAAAAAAAAATAAGTCACATCCATATACTACTATATATATCATACGTCACTCATAATTATAGGCTACCTATAAAAAATGATATCACTTGGATCATTGTTTATAGCATTATTCTTCTTACCCTATTACAATACATACTAGCTATCTTATATATAAACTAGGAGGTTTTCTAGGTACGCCGCTTCTTGCTTTACGACGTACTCTTCTCAGGTATACCCCTCACAGTACGCTACTACCGTTACTATACTATACCCTACCCCTTATTCTAGCGTGTGCTGTACATCTTTTTAATTTACTCTCATTTTTATTAAGACACCTAACGCGCCTCATACTTTATAAATATTATCTTAGTGTTGCACCGGAGAGTATTTTGGCCGGAGGCGGAAGAATGGAAATTCTAATTCCGGCCCCGTGGCAGGCGCATGTCTCCGGCGCCGGGCTTCTTCCTTGTTGGTTAACTGAAGACTTACCCAATCTCCATTTTTATAGCCCTTTAACCTCCTTCACTAGGTATAAGGCTTACGATAGCGGGTTTTACCTTACCTTTACATTCCTATTACTGGCCATAGCATGTTAGGATTAGCCTATTTATGGCTGGAGCCCCTATCCAAGTCATTTATTCCATACTAATTTTATACCTTTGAGGTCGCTGGTACACTTATACCTCTATGACCCTATATATATCTATATATATATATATATATATATTCGGCTCAGTCGGCTATTTTAGATTTCCTTCTCAAGCGTTTTAGAGTACACTCAGGCTAGGTATCCGTCCCTATCGCATTTACCTCTTACGTCGCCCTATTTCTCAGTACGACTTAGTTATTACTTTGGGTATGGCTGTCTTTTATTATAAATTAACATAACTTCACATGCTAAACTGGGCAGCTTACTACTTTCCAATATATCCTCTATACTGCCGGGATTAGTCACCTAGCTTCTAGCTCACTCACTCCTTTCATACTCATATTTATATGTTTGTACCTTACTTATAGTCTAAGCCGGTAACGTCTATTAGCTACGTTTTTTCATCCTTTATGACTTTATAGCATCTATATATCTTATAGTTTATGCTTTTTACCGGCTCGTAACTACGACTATATATATTTATTATAGCGCTTCTTAGTTGATAATTCTAAAATTATTGTAGCCTAGGTATCATAATATATCATATTAGCTATATATATTATACACTATCTTTTATCATTATTATTCTATTATTATTTCTATATTTTATACTTATAATTATTATATATTTATCTATTATCTATCTTTTACTATCTTATTTATTATATATTATATACTATATTATATATGAAAGGATTGACTCTATCTAGCATTCAATCTTCTCATTTATGCACTCTTCCCTCGTCTCGTCATTCTAATAGTAACTACTCTATGAGAAAGATCTACACTTCCTTGATAGAGGTACTAACCCGTGAGGTTGTGAACTACTTGTTGCGCTAAATGGGATATCACATTTACTCATCAAGAGGAAACTCAGTCCAATAAAAAGGTTCAAAATAATTTTTTAACATACAAAACCTTTTCTGGATCATCTTGAAGAGAAACATAAAAACCATATATTTGAATGATAATAAGAAATTATCTGAATCAATTCAGCCAGGAAAGTAAGGCTCGAAACAAATGAAAACATGATAATTCACAGACCACAGCAGATGATGATTCAATTCGTCCATCATATCATTAACTTCTATGCCTCTATATTTAAAAAAAGATTTCTTTCAGCCTACATTGTTTTGAAATAACGATATAACTAAACAGATTGTGTGACATTAATGATTTTCTGAATTCTAGAGCACAGAATTCGTTATTTCAATCAATTGGGTATAGAATTGATTGATGTGGACAATCTGCGCATTTATTTTTCTTTTGTTTGAAGTACATTGGATTTTAAGAGATTTAATAATTCATCGTATGATCCATTAACTCAATCTATATATTTCCATTACTGGAGGTCTTTTCATGAGAGATTAATCCATACATATATATAAATAAGTCGGTAATGAACTATAAATTACACTTATAATATGGGCCCTTCTCAATCGCTTAGTGGGCCTCAGCTGCATAGAAAATCCGTCAATACGAACATATCTATTCTGGTAACATTCAGATTAATTTGCACTTGCTCATTATAAATCAATTTAAAGTTTTAAACTCAAGTGTCAGCGCATTGGATTGATAAAGATTTTTCAAAGGAAGAGTGAAACATTTACATAATCAATAGTTTTTCAGTGTTATCTCATTTCAGTCTCAGTACAAATTTATATTGCTAAAATGTTGAGGGAAATCCTTAAGATGCTTGGGATTTCTAAAACATAAAGAAAATATTTTTACCATAGTGTCCTATTCAGATAATTCTGACAACTCCAATTACATTACCAAAAGGTATTTATAGAGCGACATTGTGTTATTAAAATGAGACAATGTTTTATTCATATTTATCCTTAGTTTCATGCAAAAAGTTATATGCTATCAATTTTTTGATTTTTTTCAATACTCTTTGATTTACTTTATGTAGGAAATTTGTAGGTCATTTTAGTTGATCATCCTACATTTTGTCATACAACTATATTAACTTGGAAATTCAAAAAAATCTATAGTTTTTGCCTATCATACATGTGATTCGAGCTACCAAGATGGTAGGAGTACACACGTTAGAGCTGGAATTCGTCATATTATTATGTTGCTGCAAAAGGATCATAGTATTGCACGAGAAATCTGCATATATTATATATATCTTCACATTCACGAAAAAACAATCTAATACTCTAAATGCAAATAAACTGGAAGCTAATGGAGTTTTATATAATTAGATTGTTTACAGGACCATTTGGTAAGAATTAACTAAACAGCCCGAGTGATGATGTATGTTGATTTATCATTTGTAATAACATGCATTTAATACATTGCAAAAATAATTTAGCTTAAACTTGGAAGATAGAGGTGTATAGAATTTTATGAAATAGATGAACTTTTTAACTTCTGTTTACTGAAACTACGTTTTTGTTGTTAACTTTGAATTAAAGCAAAAAACTTTATTGAATTGCAATCCGTTTCTAAAATCTACACATACCAATAATTTTGAGCTTCCTCTTTTTCTGATAATTAATTATCATGACAATAAAACCAAAAATTATGGGCTTCAATTTTCGGTTATACACTTTAGCGAGAGAATAATAAAGCGGTTATAAATGATATCTAAGAATAACTATTGACATTCAAGGTTTCAGATTCTGATGACAAAAATGAGATCAAATGATCAGTTCCTACACAGATTCACATGAACACTCTGATTTAATTTGAAATATACACACGTAGCTCATTATATATCCATTGTCCCAATCACATTCATTATTTATATCACCCGTTTTTGGATAGATTCTCCACTGAAGGAGAAAATCTGTTAGATTTTGGGGCAAAGAGTTGGCTGATAGAGAGTCCACCTAATGTTGGACTTTGATCAACATGAGTTAAATAAAGTTAAAATGCAAACGTAGAAGCAAGCCAGTGAGAATGTTAAACGCATAACATGATATTTATGAAAATCACTCTATTTTCTAAATGATTTATCTTTGTTGGATGGAAAGGTATTTGGTTTGCAACAGTTTTTTTTCCGCTTATGGAACTCGAATCATAATTCGTAATGCTGATTTCACTGTTATGTGTTGGAAAGAAAATGAAATCTCCTCTTTATCATGATTGCAATTCTTTACCCTATATGAATTAGCCAGGAAATATCTCTCTCTGCATCCACCTTTACAAAGTGTTATTTAGGCCTAGAGAAATTGTTTATAAGCCAAGCAGGAATATTTTCCTACATTCCAGTTAAAAGGAATTCCGCCTTTCTCCACACTAGCTGATGCAGCTCCTGTTTTACTTCATTCATAATTTTAAGAGCATTTGATTTTTATATTAGTAATAGCAAGGACAAGTTCAAAATCCTAAATGCATTAGTTAATTCTTTTGGCTGTATTAACTTTGTGTTAAACAATATAATTTAATTTTTCTCAAAAATTATCTATATTTGTGATACTTATCTATAAAGTATCGATAACGAGCTGGTACATGCACTATATCATTATTTATTTACACCACTTTACTATTATCATATATATATTTATTATATATCTTTATTACTTATATATTATTTATATATATATATTTATATTTATATATAATGTCTATATATATATATTAATTTATAATATTATCTATATAATATATTATAATATATATATATCTATATTATATATATATATATATATATCATATAATTATATATATATAATATTTATTCATATATATTATTTATATTATTTCTTTTATATATATCTCTATATATATTATATATATTATATATATATATATATTATATTTATTTATATATATTATATATATATATATATATTATATATTATAATATATATTACTATATATATGAAGAATCCAAATGTTAGTTTTAAAATTAGAAATCACTGGACTAGATTACTGATTAAGAGATATCTATCATTATTTTTTAGTCTTTTTGGTCAGATATGATGTCATGTAGTTTAAAAGTTCTTTTTACCAATTTATTCTTACCATTTTCTGTATTTGTATTTTTAAAGCTAGATTTATTAAAGTGTTTAAATTTTTGTTAGGGGTTGGTTATTTTGAGAAAACCCATGGCATCTTCCAGTCTTAATTCATTGACAAAAGATTTGACTCCTCGTACGTTGTCATCAACCAGTAATATGATTATTGTGAAAACAAAAGTTATTAGTAGGGATTGCGGTTAGTCATATTTTAACTACCATTACAAAAAAAATTACTATAAAATACATTATTTATCACTATTTGAAATAGATCAGAGTTCTAATAATAAAATTTATTTCACTAAATGATTCATGATAGTTTTCCAATAGAATAATAATAATATTTTTATTTTCAAAACTACCTTTAAAAATATAGGTCTCTCCGGCCCGAGAAAGCCGGAGACTAGTGGTCTCCCCGCCGGACCAGAGATCTTTAAAAAGGCACAGGAAACTCTTCTCCGGCGCAAGCCGGAGCCGGAGCGTCGGAGATCCGGTGCATCCCTACTATATATATATATATATATATATATATCATATAATTATATATATAATATAATATATATATAATATATATATATATATATATATTATATATATATATTATAATATATATATATATATATATATATATATATATATATATATATTGTAAAAACATTAAAAAAATTTCGCTTGTTTTGTTAGGATGTGGCTTGACCTGAGCCGAAATAAAAGGTTACCGGGTCAAAATCAATCAATATGTTAAAAATTTATTTGTTGTCAGTACAGTTGTTGTCATAATTTATTTGTCGTCAATTGCCATTGTCATTGTTCAGTTGTTATCAGTTGAATACTGTTTAAGAAATACAGTTCTGATTATCATATCAAGTAGCACGATCTCATTCTCTTTATTATTTTAAGAAAAAAAACTTAAATGAGGGTTTATCGAGTTGATAAAGTGCTATTAACATACAACCTTTATTAGTGTATACGCTTTACTTTAATTATTTATGTTAGCCTGCAGGTTTTATTATTTATTATTTATTAAAGCGTTGTAACTCGACTAACGTCGATAATTTTAAGGTTGAATTCTTTGAACATATGATTAACTCCATTTAAATGAGTTCGCAGACCGAATCAGCCATCAACAAGCCTTCTAATTTCGGAACTCTCATAATCAAATAGACCTCACTCAAAATTCAAATAGATGTCATTCAAAAAGATCCGATCAAATCATCTATCATAAAAAGTACATCGTTTGGTGCTGGTTTCGTCTCACTTAGATGAAGACAGTGTGAAAGGGCAAAATTTCTTTCAAAAGAGGATTATAGAACATCATTTCCGGGAATCTTTCGGTAAGTCACCTCCTTTTTATTTCTATAACCAGCACAGGCGACATTCTTAAATTTAGTATTTATTTTATAAATTTCACGAGTGAATTTTGTCTATAACAAATCTCCTTTTATGTTTTAACGCTTACAGGAGGTGATTAAAAACCAGGCTCAAGTGTATCATCTCTGGTCATATTTAAAATAGGAAGAGGTTTCTAAGTCTATTCACCTCAGAAAATCATTATTGAACATCTTGCGACTGTTCCTCTTTTTTGTGATGTATTTTTCCAAGCCTATAAACTAATAAAAATAGAAAAAATTCTTTTTATGATGTGTTTGGTAACTCTCCTTACAATATATATATATATATATATATATATATATATATATATATATTATATATAATATATATATATATATATATAAATATATAATATATATAATTCTTTTCTGTATTTATTATATCTATTTTAATGCTCATTTTAATTTTTATATATATAATTATTAGTAATTATATATAAATTGTTATAATTTATTGTTTTGCTTTACTATATTATTATGCATATATTATACGTATATATGGTCTATTGAGGTTTCTTTATATCGTTTTATATTATGCTCGCCTACTTATCTTGCTCTAGCTTTCTGGGGGTGTATCAATAATCCGATATATATTAGGTAATATAGTATTGTTCTGTATTCAATATTATATAATAGTTCTACTATGTTGGGACTTATTTCCTTTTGGTGCTTAGCACTTGAATAGTACAGTACTTTTTTCTAGTTCTATAATTAGCTTTTCTTTTTTATGGTTTTTATGATCTTAATGCCTTTTATTTTATATATTTATATAGTTTTATATGACTATATATATATATATATCTTCTTATATCTATCTAATATATATAATATATAATATATATATATATATCTCCAATTTATATAGTATATATATATCTCTAATATATATATATATTCATTTATATATTATCTTATATATATATATATATCTCTATATATATTTATATCTATATATATTATTATATCTTATATTATAATTAATATCTATATATATTATTTATGTTTAGCCCATGCACCCGATCAAATGTAATCACAGACAAAAGCATAGGATCACCTGACGAGGAAAAGGAGGTAAGAAGAGATGCAGATAATCGTCCAGGGTTGAGTTTTAGAGGTTGGAACCAGATAGGAATGACCAACACAAGAGATTGGCCTTGTATGTTTCGAGCGGAGAATTTAGCAGGCACCAGAGAATATGCATCCGAAATTTCTGAATAAGAGAGGGAAAGGCAAATTTACAGAGAAGTTGTTAGAGATGTTGTTGGCAAGAAGCGCCAGAAATGTTTTTCATCAGTAGGAGAATCTAGGAGGTTAGCACACTTTCTGTTTGCCACGAAATGAGCTTCGCTTTGCTCGTCGGACGATAGTAGTAATGTCTCCTCCACTGCATTTTCTGTTATATGTCTTTAAACAAAGGAAAAATTTTAAGCAAGGAAAACAAAGGTAATAAATAAGGTTTTGGAAGATTCTTAAGGGGGCTAGAACGAGAATTTTTCCACCTACACTACCGATACGTGCTGTCTCTAGGCATGACATGGCCAGAGAAAAGCAGCCGCGAGGTCGCAACCATGGATCTATTGATGTGAGGTAGCAACACGATTAGTCTGAAGAAGTGGAGGGTGAACATGCTCATCGTACCGACCATAATTCACCATATTACATAAGCTTCTCTCACCTCATATTATCGGCAGAAACTTGAAGCGTCACTTTTAGATCAATTGGTTAGCAGTTATCACAGGTCCTTTTATTGGACTAGTTTAGCGTAGAACGCGACGCCAAAGGCCCCCCTAATGGCCTTTTCGACCTGCCTTTCTTGGTTTGCATTTTGGAACCGGTTCAAGGAGTGCCAGAAAAAACGCGTACTATGGGCAGCGATGGAAAGCTGTTGAAGGGGGTAATACTTAAACTTAAGCAAATAAACCATAGGTTTTGTGGTCAGTTATTTTGTTCCAAAGGTCTGATCGAAGATCTGTGTATTTAATTGAGTAGAGAGAACTAAGTGGTTGAGCAACAGGTCAAAGTTGGTTTAAGAAATTGGTTGGGACGATTCGGAATGTTTGTTGGTTCATTAATTAGTTGCTCCAGATCGGTGAGAATGCTGATTCGGCCTCCTCCCCACCCAAATCAGTATGAGAGAACCCCACCATTCAGTGTTTGTGTACATTGAAATCCCCAAATAGAGGACCTTCAGTATTCGGATGAGAAGATATAACATTTTTGTGAGTAAGGTAATCTGATCTCATAAGATAAAGATATATTCAAAATTTCTGACAATAAAATCTAAATTTTATTAGTTTAGTTACATTGCTGATACTACACATAGATTACTTGTAGTAGAAGGAAGAAAGATTTTTTTTTTTATAGTTTCCTACTATTGTAAACTATTCTTTTGAATGTTTAAGTAGATTTATCCTGAGATTCTAGGTGAGACGTGGTTACGAGGTATGTGTTTATGTTTACATAACTCTAGCACAATCACCACGGCTACTCGTGTGTGGTGTAGTGTCAGACGGAAAGTTACATGAAATAAAGCCTTATAGTTGGGATTCATATTTAACTTCAGAGTTTTTATGATGGATTGAATTCCTAATGCCATTCTGGTGTCTTCAGATGCAGGAGCAAATAATGGTTTTATGGGTCTACTTTAGAGTTACTGAGAGTGGATGTTTCCATTCAGGTATTAGAACAATTGAGTTATGTATGCAAAGCTTCACGGGAAGTTATGTAAAGTCGATAGTAAGCCGCGCCTGGTGCAATCTGCCATCTCCATGCCATACACATCCACCACAAAACAAACAACAGACAAAAACAACAGGACGAAAAAAGAAAACAAAATCGTGAAGTTAGGTTAAAATTGTTCACACACTGAAACCTTTGTATGTACAACCAAAAGTACTCATGTCCTAAAATGGATATTTGCGTTAAAATTTGGAGGATATGAAAAATCTTACAAAGGTTAAAATACACTAACACTCTCATACACCCTTACAAATTCACGAATAAAAAATAGTAAAAAATAAAAATATTGCAAAATGTGAAAAATCTTCAAGTTAATCCATAATACCACAATCAGAAAGTGTGCAGAAAAGCGGTTATAAAAGAA
This sequence comes from Trachelipus rathkii, assembly GCA_015478945.1. Lineage (NCBI taxonomy): Eukaryota > Metazoa > Arthropoda > Malacostraca > Isopoda > Trachelipodidae > Trachelipus > Trachelipus rathkii. The sequence continues at coordinate 9,245 of JABUQX010112361.1, forward strand.
AAGGAGTCAACAATAAACATCCTCTCTTTTAGCGATGATCGCTACCAAAAAATTCCAGCATCTCTGGTACTGTCGAAAAAGACATCTAATGTTAAAAAAAAAAAAAAAAAAAAAAAAATAGAGATTCAAACCTAAACTTAAACTTAAAATTTTTAGAGCGGTAAAATTTTCCGATGAAATCTCTTGCCTTCTGTATATATTAATTAAGTTCTCTTACTTAAACACTTTTGCAAAGAATTAAAAACAACTTAAAATTACAAAACAGCACAAGAGATATCCAAATTTAAACTTAAAAATATATATTAAGTATTGATTAATTAAACTTAAAGGCCTAAATTATCAATAAAAAAATATTCATAAGAATAATTACATAATGAGGTATATTAAAATAATATTATCACAAATGCTTTAAGAGCACACACTAACAACCTCTTTCTGTATTGCTTCCAGACGAATGGATTTTTACATATACTGTAATATAGGGTAGGGTTGCAAGAACGAAGGCTGAAGTAAGTTGATTCGAGTATCACTCAAGCTCGTGTAGGCTTTTATTCAGTTTTATTAATTAAATTATTATTTACACTTATTATATATTATATATATATATATACTAATAATATATATATAATATATTATTCTTTATTTTATTAATAAATAAGATTAATATAAAAAAAACTACATACAACTGATAACATAAATATATTGGTTTTTTCATTAAATTTCTTTATTATTAGAGTTACTTAAAATATCATCGTAGTTCCTGTCTTATTACAAGACAATTTTTTTAAAATTATATGCATTCAATCAATTATTTATCATTAATTGAAACATGGTGTTTTAATTATTATAATTCAAGAAAAAAATTTTTTTGGGGGGTTGGGGGGGCTTTTCAGCTGAATCACCCAAAAAAAATTGTGGGTGTCTATAATGAAGGAGGATAAGCCGGTTTCTTAATATTAACGGCCAATCGCTTCTACTGTACACATATAGAGTAGCTCTAACTGATAATATAAAATATATATATCTAAGGAGTTTAGCTTTTAATAATATACTAGGTGTAAGGATAATGATATGAGATATATATATATATATTTATATTAATATATCTATATATTAATATATAATATTATATATATATATATATTATATAATATTAATATTATATATATATATATATATATAATTTTATATTATTATATATATATATATATATATATATATATTATATTATATAATATATATTATATATATATATTATTATATTATTATATATATATATAATATATATATATATATATTATATATCTATCTCTATATATATATATAATATATGTATATTATATATATTATATATTATATATAATTATATATATTTATAAATATTATAAATTCCCAAAATAATAGAAATAATTAAAATAAAATGTATATGCCAAATATATTTTTTAAAAAATTAATTTTATATATTGATATAATATAAAATAATTACTTTATTAATTTAATTGAATATATAGTTATTTTTAATTTATATATCAAAAGCCTATATGTATTATAAGGTACCATGAGAGAGAGAGTAGAGAACCTGAGAAAAAATGAAAAGAAGTAAGTGTGTTCCAGTTATTTTTAAATTAATATTCTTTAGTTTCCCCAAAATATTACTATTTTAAAACTGCATAGTACACGCAGGATATGTATTTTAAGTGTTGTAAATATTGAAAGATTTTATTACCTTCAAGTTTTTTTTAGTTTTTTCCTTATAGCTCATTTCAAATCTGGCAACCTGATAATTTCTTAGTTCCTTAGTTTTTAAATATTACAACTTTTCATCTTGGTTACCACTGAGGTATGGTTAGAGTCATTTTGTTGGGCTTATAACTGAATTTCTACACTCCCTTTTTACCTGATTATAAACAGCCTAATAAAGCAAAGAAACTCCCTCAGACAAATCAGACAACCAAATTAAGACCAAGAGAACCTAAACAATAGAATAAATAACTTAATTAACTAAAATAAGATTAAAAATTGGCAACATCACACTGGAACACCAAGCCATAAAACCAATGCAGCAAAAGCATACTGAATAATAATAAAAATCCCACATCATAAATACAACCCCTACCAAAATAATAAAATCCCCAGCCCAAAACAACAATACAACATTATTATATAACACTATTCCAAAATAAGTCATAAATCTACAATCCGCACAAATAGATTACAAATTAAACTTAAAAGATTGAAGAAGAACTTAGAAAACCCCTTATTGACTCCTTTAAAATATAGATTAATATAATTATTATAATTATATAAATATATTATATATTATTAATATATATATTAATATATATATTATTATATATATATATAATATATATATATATATATATATTATATATATATATATATATATCTATATATACAGTATATATATATATATATATATATATATCTATATTTATTATATAAATATCTATAATTATTTAATAATTATAATATATATCTATATATATTACTATATTCTATATTATATATTATATTTATAATTATTATATATATCTATATTATATTTATATAAAGTATGTTGGGCATATATATACCGGAGAGTAATTTTATATTGGCCTAATGAGTAAGGCCTTGGAGAATGTTGCTTAATTATGCCGTATAATATATATATAAAGGTCATATCTTTGCATCATTGTAACCCGCCAAAGTTTGAGTTCGTGCCGTTGGGCGGATATGGTTTCAGATCAACGATTGTAATGTGGATCCAAGCTTAGTAATTATATTGGTAAATATAAACCATAACATACATAGGTTTTACCTTACAGAATACTACTTTCCTAAGTAAGTCAATTTGCTTTGAGGTGTGAAAAAAAATTTTCTGTTAGAAAACCCAGATGAAAAATACATACAGTCCAGTGATTGTTTAATTAGATTAAATAATTAACTCCCCAATTAACTGTGCAATACATTAAAATTTCATATTAATGTTGCAAGGGAAAAAGAAATTATTAAACAAAAATTGTTTGTCAAGGAAAGTTGCAGAAGATGCATATATTTAGTGTTTCAAACATTTTTCCTTCCCTAAAAAATTTAAGTTTTGGGATTTTAAAGTTTAAACTTCATTTGCTTATACAAAATGAATCTATTAGTCAATATTTAAAATATTAACGTAGTTTTGGTGCTATTGTACTTGATTCATTACTCATGTTTGGCAAGATTATACTCCATTGAAAATGAGTAAATATACCAAGAAAATTTAATTATTTCTGGGCTGCATTGGTGAAAGCCGGCATAAGAAATACCAACGGAAATGATCAAACTGGAATGACTCCCACTCCATCCAATAGGGTTAAAAATCCGACTTGGAATCCGTTTTCTATTTCATATGTCTTCATATTTTCATATGATTAAGAATTGAGAAAATTGTGATGAAATAGTTTACGAAACTTGTAAATATGATACTATAGTTTAACATAGCTTAAAATATTTTAACGCACCTTTTTTAAAACATTAATATAATCAAACTACCGAGCTCTAGTTTGGTATTTGTAGTTTAAGGGGGATCTGAGAGCTGAGTTTTATTCGTTAAGTTTATTAGATAATGTAATATTAATCTCTTTTGAATTTTATTAATCACAGGATTTTACTGCGAAAGGTCAGCAATATTTTTTATGTTTGTTTGTAATAACTTTATTGTTACATTATAGGAATAAACGAGAAGTTTATTATCTCGATACAAAAACTCGAAAAAAATATTTTTCTGAGGTATCGATAGTTATTTCGATATAACGCCTAAACTTGGCAACAGGAAATTAAGCAAAGTTCCTAACTTAAAAATAGCTGCTAACCCAACAATACCTAACGAAATTTATCCTAACCCAACAATGCTAACCTTAGCAAAACTCCTAACCTATAGAAGACCACTCTGGATGGCAATAAATATACATAAAAAAACTGTATTCGAGTAATTACTTATTAACCAATATAAAATATCGATATTACTCGATATTTTGCACCAAAATAAAATACTATAGGTGTAATATAAAGTTTCTAATTTATTAATCAATATAAAGTATCGATATTACTCGACATTTTGAAGAAGAAAAAATGCTATAGAAAACTTAAAATACTTAAAAACTTTTTAAAGGAATCCCATATTTTGAAAATGTTGACCTTAACTATCTAATGCATAGTGACATGCCTACTATTTAATTATTTTGTAAATTAAACCTAGAAATGAAAATTCTAATAACATTAATTATTAATTATAATATTAATTTTTTCTTTCTTACTGAAACAATAACAATGTATTTTATTACTAAATTGTGGGTAGTTAACCAAAGGTTATGTGTAAAATGCATATAAAATAAAATATTGTATTCCCGAAATATCTAATCAATTTTAAAATTTTAAACAAATTATATAAATGATATAAGTTTAATACAGCTTCATTAAAATTTGATGGTTTATGTCCATTATCTGTGACAAATGTAGTTTTTGTTAATAATTTTTGTTGTATTTACGTTCAGATGCCAAATGTATAAGCAGCGGGCATAGCGAAAAAAGTTTGGAATCTTTTTTTCTATACATTTTATATATTATTTATTAAAGAAATTTTAGTATTTGTTTTAAAAAAATGAGAACAAACGGAAATTGAAAATAAATTATAACACTAATATAAGTTTGGTTAGATTAAGTAAGGTTAAGTTAAGTTACGTTAGTTTAAATAAATTTAAAAGGGTTTTTTTGAAAAATATTTTTAAAGCTGCGAAGCTCTTTAATTACAATATAGTTTTTTTGACTTTTATCCAAATAAAAATTTGTTCGGATCCCAGCAATCGATATGGATAAAGCTCACTCACAGATAGTAGGCATGATTCCAAAAAATATGCCATATATATATATATAATATGATATAGTATATACTATATATATATATATATAATAATATATATTATATATATATTATTAATATACTATTACATATTTTTAAAGATTAGGTAAATTTAAATAAAATGATATTAAATGTTAATTAAATTATATTAGTGGTATAATTATTAATCAATGGGGGTAAAAAAAAACCCATTGGCCTATCTTGGGAGAAAAAAAACCTTCTCCCCCCAACACCTATTATTAATTTTTTATTTATTTATTGTTTTTTGCTGGTAGTTTGTTGCTGAAAGCTATTTAAGCAACTTTATGTGCCGAGTTACTATGATCTGCTACTAAAATGACCTATTTTCTAGTGAAAAAAATCTGACCCATATATTGGAAAATTTGGTCATTTTACTTTTTTACATGTATTACTTAAAAAGCAAATTGCCTACCATTCTATATGTATTAATATTTTTTGAATTTTTTTGTTCCATTCGATATTGCTTCATATTGGTAGTGTTTTAAATTATAACTATCAGTTTTCATATTAATTCACTGGTTTTCTGTATATAACTTATTTTTTTTACCCCCACTAATTTGACACAAGGTAAAAAAAACATTTTTTTACCGCATTGTTTAATAATTTGTGGGGTAATAAAACTGTTATATACATACACGAGAAAACAGTGGATTAATATGAAAAATTGGTTATATTTCCTTGATATTTTTTTCCTCACAGAAAATGGATCGAATTGTCCAATTTGAAAATATTAAAATTTTCCCAATTGAGAAAATAAAAAATTCTCTAATTAAGAGAAAATAAATGCCAAGGAAACTTACATACCAAAAGAGAAACTCTGAACGGAAGCTTCCGTAGCCAAAGCTATAGATAGAAGTTAAAAAATGAAGCAAAATTAGGTGCAACAGCAAGAAATATCACCTGTCAAAATCAAATGCTCAGATGGCAACGGGCAACCTCGCAGATAGAGGGAGAAATACATATTGGGCTAGGTCCTAGAGGCCTGCTGTCCAAGAATCCGCGCCTGGCAAGATGGTTGGAACGAACACTTGGCCTACAGTGTTTAAAGCGCATCGGGTGAGTGTTGGATCTTGGCCCAAGTATGATAACTACTCTGTGAAGATAGTGTCTGAGTGTACGTTGAGAGCTAATGAAATGGAGTAAATCTTTAAAGAAAACAAGGGCTGGTAGGGACTGGTAAAATCTCGTATTGGCTCGTCATACAGATTGAGTCTTAAAGGCATTCCTATGCATATTTGGTAGGCAAACAGGTTCACTCTGATCCATTTGTTATTTATAGGACACTCTCTCACTCGCATGCTGAGAAAGAGAAGCAAGACGCTGGAATAGAGAACTTCAGTGCCCAGAATGCTTCTGAACTTGATGAAGTGGTTTTCCATCAGATCGCATCAAAATAGCAAAATTGTTGAGGATTCCAATTGGAGTAGATAGCAAAGACCAACAGTGCAAAGTAGTTTGCGGTTCCAGACAAAGAGAACACAACTGTTTTTGGCTGTCTGTTTGCGCAGATGGTACTAGTTACAATGGATCTCATTAATTATTTTCAAAGGAAAAATATCAATGGCTAAATTTGTGTGGCGTGGTAGTGAAGCTTTACCAGAAACCTATTATGCAGTCAGTGACAACGGATGGATGACCACTGTAATTTTCTATGAGTGGTTTGAAAACTTTTGCCAAAAGACCAAAGACATACGACCTCTTTTACTCATATTTGATGGTCATCTGACTCATACTGCTTCTGCTACCATACAGTTGGCTCAAAGGAAAAACATCACGCTCTTAAAGTTACCAGCACATACCACTGACACCTTACAACCTCTCGATATTTCATGTTTCAATCCTCTTAAGACTTATTATGAAGAACTTACTCGGCGCGTTCATGAAACTGGAGCACGAGAACGCCTGCGAAAAGATCATTTTGTAAACCTCATCTGTAAAATCTGGAGGAAAGGGTTGAGTAACGATAATATGTGCAGTCTGGGTTTAGAGCAAACAGGAACTTTAACACCACTAGACATGTCAAAAATATAGCGAGGACTGAAGGTTAGATAAAATAATAATATGAATAGCCTACGCAAGTGAGATGGGTTTTGAATTGAAAGCCACAAATGAAGAAGGTTGAATCCTATAACTGGATAAATTGCACTAGCCAAAAGACGTTACTAGAAGAACCCAAGAAAGAGATACAGTGAAATAGTTTCCACAACCGTAATGTCTCATTCTCTACACCAGAAGAGTCAACGCCACAAAGACATCTTCGAGAGACAAACTGGTCCCTGCCACTTGCCAATCCTTAAATTGCAACTCAGCTCACCTGATAAAGAGGCTGCAACGACATGCTCCGGAAGGGAATGCGTTATGTTGTCAACCTTGTCCAAAAAGAAAGTGAGATTTCATTTGGAAGTCTGTTATATCGTAAGGAGTCGATGGTCGACCTAGTATGACATCTGCAGTAACCTCCAAACGCCCTCATGTCCAAAGGAGTATCGCCGGTTGTATCGTGAAAGCTAAAAGAAAGTCGAAGAAGAATTCAAGGAAACTCAGTTAGGAGAAAATACAATTGCACGGAACAGCCATCACCGGACGAAGAAGCATCCTGACAGAGAGAGCGATTCCGCCTGAAAGTAGTGGGAGAATTTGTCAGGAATTGAGGATCAAACCTTAAATTGACTTGTCAAGAAAGAGTTTGCTCGTAGGACAAGTTTCAAAGAAACATACCAATAATTAAAAAGATATTAAAGTTGGTGAGTTTTTTATGCGCGGTTCGATACGGTCAGCCTTCTGGGGAACTATGGGGTAAATGATTAAAAAAATTTACAAATGATGAGGAAACAGAGCCTGTAAAGGTGGAAATGAAATACCTAAAAAATGAAGTGTTATCCATCATTGAAGAAAACATACGGTGGGATTGGCCCAAAAATGATGATATAGATATAATATTTAGAACTGACTTTTAAATTGACCTGTGACCTGCAACTAAAAAAATCAAAAAAAGGAAGGGGAAAAACCCTATCTTTACTTTAAGGAAGAGGAAGAGGCCTTTTACAAACTTGAGTTGATGCGAGTCAAATGGGTGTTTCCAGTCACAAAAAAGACAAATAAATTTCAGTTGCAGTCACCCCAACATGTAAAGCAAAGTAATGTAATTTTAAGGCTAATAATTTAGTTTTATTTCTGAAAAAAAGAAGAGAATTTTTGCTTTATTTGGACAAAAATAACCTAAATATTGAAGAAGGAACGGATCATTAAATTAAAAGGTAAGTTTATATTTCTTAATGATTGAATTAACTTTAAAATTTTTTTTTTACCCCGCATTATAATTTTTTTTTTACCATCACTTGCGTCGTAGATGGAATACCTTTTCGTGCTAATATCTCCTCCAAATTAGATCCAAACGAAATTGAAAGCATATCTATTTTAAAAGCTGCCCCGCTGTATTATGGTAAGTCTGCATAAGTAACTTTTGGTCCAAGTTCAATATTCTAAACGTGAGGTCAAAGTTTGTGGATTTGTTTTTTTTTTTAGAACCATTGGAATTATATATATAGTATAATATATATATATATATATAATATATTATATAGTTATGATATATATATATATCATAAAAGACTAGTATATAGTATATATATATATATATTTATATAGTTATATAATATTGATAATATATAGTAGTATATGATAGTATTATACTATATATTCTCATGTCCCATATTATTTGTGACTAATGTAGCCGAAGTCACATTTTTTTCATAATTTATGTTATCGAACAAAATGAACAACAAAGCTCTGTGCCTCAAAAGTTTTGAACGTTTTTTCTATACGATTTATATAACTTATTACCGAGAAGTAATAGTTGTGAATTTGTTTTGATTGAAAACAATGGTAAGGCTGAATATAAATTATACCTCTAATGTAAGGTGTTGGTTAGGGCTAAAGAGCAAGGGGTAAGTTATAGAGTTATTCGTTTTAACTTAGGTTATATAGATTTTAACTTGTTTCTGTTAAGCAATATTTTAATGGTGTTAAGCTATTTTTATTAGCAATAGTGTTATTTTGACATTTTTATCAACAGTAGATTTTTATCTTGTACTTTGTGTATCAATTATAAAAATGTGTTCTCGCGCTGCGATGTAGTGGCGAATATGGTAAAAGCTCACTCACGATATGGTAGAACATGATCCAAGTTATAATCCCACATTTCGTACCAGAAGTTTTATTGTCTATTCAAAACTTAGCTGTGTATGTTTTTGGATATAAATGATACAGAATATGATTTTCTGTCTAAACTGTTAAACCTACATTTAAATTGCAGAAACATAATCTATGCTATATCTGTAATAGGCAGATTTAGAAATTTTAAATTATAAATTTGAAGGAATATTCTCCTACTGTATTTTTTATTTATGCATTCAGGAGCATTGTTAGCTAAGGCGGAGAAATTGAATGTATTTAACACGACAGGTCAATAGAAGGTTAAATTGTTGTTAAAGCTAACTCATGTGTGTTGCAAATTAGAAGAAATTCAAATTGTGTATGGCTAAAAATT
>JABUQX010112362.1:0-10000 GCA_015478945.1 Trachelipus rathkii
TACGATGAACCTTATACTTTAATTTATTAATTTTAATTTTAACAAATTTTTATTAATTTGAAAGACGATTTTTTATATTTAATACATATTTTATTTACATTTTCCTTTAAATAAACTTTTCTTAAAGTATCTTAATTTCTTTGGTCATCAACTGAATTAGGGTCTATTATTTGCACTTTCCTTATATATTTATTTTTATTATACTATAATTATTTTTATATTATATATAATATGTAATAAGGTAATAAATATTTTTTATATAATACTTTATATATATTATATATATTAATATACTTGATAAACATTTATATTTACTACCTATATTATATATATTAATTAATTAGAATATATATATATCATTATATATTATCTCTTTTTTCTTATGTGTACGTCAAAATCAATGCACACTTTTCCCAGCAGTCATCGCTACAGTCCCCGGTTCCCTATTTCATCATTATATATATAATAGTATATATATTATATATATATATAATAATTAATACTATATATATATTATATATATATATATATATATAATAATATATATTAATTAATTATATATTTATTATAGGCACTTTGACTCCGTTAATAATAGGTTAGGTTAATTTATGGTGTTTGGTTAGGTTGGGTTAAGGTTAGGTTAGGTTAGGTTTAGCTAGGTTAAGTATCTGGTATTGATTAGGTTAAGTTATGGTTAGGTTAAGGTTTAGGTTAGGGTTAGGTTAGGTTAGGTTAGGCTAGATTATATATAATATATATATAATTTTATATAATATATTATTATATATATATATATACATTTATTACAATATTAATGTATATATATTTTATATACTATTATTGTTTATATAATTTATTATATAATATTCAATTTATTTTATTTCTTTATATATATTATCTAGATATATAAAACAACATTAACACGACGAAATTCAGCACACGAATTCACACCATATATATATAGATAGATATAACATATATACGGATTTATAGAACAAGAATGCTTTTCTTATATCTAAGATTGAGAGAGAACTTCTTATTTTCTTTTTTTGCTCCCTCTAGTTCTCTTGTCCCGTCCGGCTGCTACTATGCGAATTTATTTGGTCGGGCTCGTATTATCTAATTTAAGAACATGTATATAAGAGTGTAGATTATTTGGTAATCATGGTCCCCTCTTGAGATAATGGCTTTTTCTATTCAAAGATATAAACATTCCCTACGCCTATTAGTGCCTCTCGGCTCATAGCTCCTTACCTTCTCAAACTCCAGAAATCCATCCTCTAGTTGCTCTACGTTTCACTTCTCTATAAGTAATTATGTCGGTTAAGGTCTTTCTTTAATAACGGAGGCCCAAGCTTATGTGCTATCATATTCTACTATTATTGGCCAGTTATATTTAACATAGCGGTATTATAAGGGATCACGTTTAGCTTTATTGCCCTTCTTTGCTCCTTGCAAACAACATTACGATTTATTATGCCGACGATTTATTATGCTTTATTCCTTGCTTCCAAACACTGCCTAGCTAAACTTCTTAATTACTTGCTTATTATTAAATCATACCTAATCTTTTCTTGTCCACGATCAGCCAAATACCCCCTTCATATTCTGTATGTTAAATATTTTAAATTTGAGATTAATATCTAGGAGATGAAGAAGACCTGACATATCCTTTTTTACTAGATTAATATTATTCTATTAATGTAGAAGAGTATTACGAGCTGTCAAAGAAGTTTTATCAAAGATCAATTTTGAATCCTTATACATCCTTACCACTATTCTACTGAGGTGGCCACTTTGGTATTCATCTGCAAACTTACAAACCTTGCATTTAAGACGTCCTGGTCTATAATCATTTATATATATGAGGAACATAGTGTCCCCAGCACTAAACCCTGTGGGACACCATTCTCACTATTTCCCATGATGGCTTATTGCCATTTAGTTGTATCACCTCCTTCTATTCCACAAACCACTCTTTAAGGTCCAACCATGCTACACTCCAACCTATACCACATTGACTAACTTCTTCATCAGCACTTAATGTGTTGTCGTGTGGGTGAAATGTTTATAATATATAAATTATTTAAGATATATATACATACAGTAGTAATTATAATATATATATATATTATATGTTTTTTTAAGTATAATAATATATAGTTAATATTAATAACTTTAGTAATATTACTTAATAGTATATATATATATATTATTAATTAGTGGTCAGAAGCCACTGTTTCCTTTATAAAGAAAATACTGGGCCCAAGAAATTAGAATAATTGAAAACGAAGAATAAAAATGAGAAAAAAAGTGAAAAAAATCAATTCCCATATAAATGTTCAATAATATAAGGGAAGTATATAATAGTATAATAATTTAAAATTAATTTATATTATAGATTATTAATAATAATTAATAGATAATATATATATATTAATTTGTAATAATATTATAATAATAATATGAGTTGTAATCTTAAAAAAATATTTTGTATATATAATGTTGACGCTAGGTCAATTTTAATTGGTTTTTTATTTCTAAGTTCTTTTTTAATATTATTATTTTTTATATATATCTATATATATTTTATTTTATTTATATTTAGTTATTTATTTTATATTAATATTATAATATATATAATTATATTTATATTCTACTATTCTTATCTTATTATTCTCTTATTCATTTCTATCGTATCATATACTAGTCTTTTTTCTATTCAATATTATTTATCATAAGATTAATTATATCTTCTATATACTATTAAAAGTATCGGGTTGGTCAAGTATCAATAACTGTGTACTTGTACTGGGACTTAAGTAACATTTTTTTGGAGTACTTGTACTGTACTTGTTGTACTGGCAGTTTCTAAAACCAGTGTACTTGTACTTTGTAACTTGTACTTGAGCCTTTTGTACTAGGTACTTGTGATTTGTAGCTTTTGCAAGTACTTTTGGCAATTTTAACTTGCTCAGATATTTTTTATTTTTATTTTTATCATTTCCTATGCAAGTTTTCGGAACGTATTCGGTCTTTTATATGAGGTACTAAATTTGTAATACTTTATAAAAATGAGTCATTTTATATATATATGATAGTATTTGTATAATTTATTATAAATAATAAAAAAAGCGTCGTTTTTTAAAAATCACATATATATATGAAAGATTACGTATATATATTTTTATACTTGTATATTTTTTACATATGTGTATTTAATATATTACAAAATTATTTGTATTTTATAGTATATAATTTAATTAGTCACCAATTTTGTTTTTTTCTTTTTTTTTTTTTTTTTTCCCACCAAACTGGAGGTAAGGTGCGTACATGCGCACTGTAAACAGAAAGTAGTAGAAGAATAAATGAGAAACAAGTCGAAAGAAAGCCCAGCCTATAACCTCCCTGTATATACCTTATAAAGCCAAACTCATCATTCAACTCCTCCAGACATTCTATGCTGACCGCAATCCATCTTTTTTCTTCGGTCCTCGCCAAGCCAGTCCGATTCCCAACACACTCACTCACCACTATACATCCGGCCGCTTAACCAACCGACTATCATCCAGTCCATCGCTTCCAATTTACTATCTTCATATTCAATTCAATGTTTATTGTGCACACATACAACTATCGAAAATGTTTACACGTTTTATTTTCTGATTGTAAACTTATTCATTCCTTCACACATAATCCCCTCCCAAGAAAATCTAACACATTACGTATGCCAAACACCAAAAACACAAATATGCTCTTACCTCTTATTCCAGACCTTTCATTTATTCTCTACTATAGTCTTAACACAGTTAACAACTTAAAACTATAACCTCTCTCACATTTCTTTGCGCTTGTGTCATCCCACTTCTCTTCACTCAAGACCGCTCTAGCGCATCCTCAAGACTTATCTCTTTCCATCTATCCAAGCGATTTAATGCAATCCAGGCCACTTCTGCAATTCCAAACACTTTAACCTACTACACTCGAGCTGCACATACCGTTCCCTTTTCCGCCCAACATTTATGTCCAAGCATATAATATTCTTAAATATTAAACTCAGTTTACTTGTCTCCAGCCTGCTCCCCATCTGCAAATAACTTCACCCGAGGACTGTCCTCAACTCACAACCATAACCTTCACTCACAACCATATTCCTTTCAAACCCATCCTTTTTTACACACCCTGCCAAATCTCTCTACCCAGTCCTCTCATACTCTCTCAGATTCACCACACACATATATATATATTATATCTCACATATATATATTATACTATAATATCTCTATACTATAGCATTAACAAAAATATCATATAAGTATATATATATATTATATATATTATAAGTATCTATAATATAATATTTATATCTACTATATATATTAACGTATAGTAGAGCGAGATTAGTGATTGATGTGGATTTGAAAGTTGTTATAACAAGCCTTTATGGCAAGGGGTTTCAGTTCCGTAGGCGCATCTGGAGGTGAGCCAACCTATTAGTACCGAGTGCTTAATACTAAGGGTATAGGGGGAATATGTAACTGCTAAGTATTAATAGGGTTAATAGCTTATTAGAGTGGTTGGTTAGGGTGAAGATAAATCCTCCTGGTTATTTTGGTGCAAAAAGAGTGCGTCGAATGAACTGAAGAAGCTGATTAGGCGAAGAACAAGGTCCCGTTTAAGAAGTGTAAAGGATGTGTTGGATAAATCCGAACATTGAAGACAATGATTGGGTAATAATGAGGAGTGAGAAGAAATATATTGTTTTTAGGATTTATGATTTGCAAACAAGGGCGTATAACAGAAGATTAATAGGGAAGCTCTATGCGAGGTGTTAGTGATAAATGGGTCTTGGTAGGTTAAGCTTCTGAAATGGAATCAAAACAGGTATGTAGACGTATAGTGAGCGTAGTGTAAGAATATAATAGATAAGAGTCCGAAGTGATTGTTTATATAATTAATAGCGGAGTGAGACAGGGATGTGCTAAATGTCTCCTTGGCGATTCAATCTGTATATGTCTTGTTATGAAAAGAAATTAGAGGTAAGGGGTGACAAGGGGAATGTGTTAGATGATGGAGAATGGAAGAAGTGGTAGGGTTCCCATACCTATTATATGAGGAATGAATTGGGTTTGATGTGAGCGATATCTTGAAGAGAGTTGTTAGAGAGAGGCTTGTAGAGAGATTTAGTAGGAGTGTGTAAAAGGGGGTTTGAAAATAAACGTAGATAAGAGTAAGGTTAGGTTGTGAGTGACGGACAGTACGCTCTGTGTGAAGTTGTACGTTTAGAAGAGATGGTGAGCCCAGCTGGAAAAAGTTTCTGTTAATTTAAAATATTTAGGATATATAGTTGTAAATGAAAAGGGAGCGGATGAATGCAGAATTGTAGTAGGAAGTTGTGATGGCAACTAAGGTGCTCTGGATGCAAATTAAATCGTTTGGTGGAGTGTAAAATTGGGACTAAAAGTCTTGAAGTGCGTGCTAGGGTCTTACATGATGGGTATGTTATTGACCACGTTGGTTTAAATTGTATAGTAGTGGACTATCTTTTCTTCAAAAAATGTATAAATCGTAAAGTCATGTGTTCAGATGGGAAACAAACTTAGTGCGTGTAAGGTGTGTATATATAGAAGAGTGATAAAATGAGGAATGAATTTATTAGAGAGTTGTTTGGTGTGGAAATGGGGAAAAATGAAGTAAATGAAAAGTAAGGTTGAAATGGTTTGGTCATGTGTAAAGGATGGATGAGTGTCTGGTGGTTAAGCCTGGGGCATTGTGGTGAGATGTGTTGGGGATCGACCGGTATGGGAGAAGGCCAGAGAAGAAAAGTGGAATGGAGATCAGAAAAGGAAAGCCATGGAGCAAGAGAAGATTTGAGTTTGTTTTTGGGCAGAGGCTCGGAGAAAGAACAGAGTGCATAACAGGAGTGATGGCAGGGTTATTGTGAGGAGAATTATGGAGCTCTAGGCAGTGGTATATTTTATGCTTGAGACTAGCGCACGAGTTTACTACTCGCAATTTGGATATATAAGGGGTGCGGTAAGGCTGGAGCTTTTTTCGACCTACTTGTATCATATTCTTCTATTATTTTCTTTCTGTTTACGGTGGCAATATTGTCTAAACGCACCTTACCTCCATGTCTTGGGAAAGAGAGTATTTGGGATGAAATGTATTGATAGATTTGATGATAATATATATAATATTTCGGGGGTATAGTATATATTAAAGTAAAATATATATTATATATATATATATATATATATAGTATATTATATATAATATATATATATATATATATATATAATTATTTATATTATAGTATGATTAAGTTTATTTTTATATTTTATACTACTATTTTATATATTACATGCTGAGTAGGTGATAGTGAGAGTATAGTAATATATATATGCGTTTTTACTTGATACATTGTACTTGTACTTGTAGCGTGGATGAGCGCGAATGATACTTGTACTTTGTAACTTGATACTTGAGCAAATTCTAGAGTACTTGTAACTTGTTACTTGTACTTGAACAATTCTAGAGTACTTGTACTTGTGTACTTTTGTACTTGAAAAAAATGTACTTGAACAAGTCACCCACCCCTGATATATATAATAATATATATATATATAATATTACTATGAGTATATATTATATATATAGTTATATATTATTATATACTATATAGTTTTTAAAATAATAGTATATTATAGTATTATAATATATACTATAATATAATATAAACCGTATATATTATAACTATTAATTTTATATAATTATATTATTTATTAATATAATACTGTTTTATATAGGGTTATTTTTATTATATATATAATTATATATATATATTATATAATAATATATATAATTTATAAATAATATAATAATAATATATATATTATTATACTATAACATATATCAAATATATATATATATATGTACACCTTTACTAATATAATATATATATTAATATACCCTAATATTATATACTATATATATATATATATATATATATATATATATATATATATAATAATATTATATATTATGAACTTGTCCTTTAAACAGGAAGTATTACTGATATATATCGAATAAACGATGTAATCGATTTTTTCGATTATTCAAGGAAATAGAGCGTCAGAGTTACAAAACACTTTTTTTTTAACCTAAGGAATACCCAAGATTAAATCGCAAAAAGTGGAGAGTCAGGGGTCTCAATCGGCTTCAGACGGAGGGAGCGACGAGGGGTTCTATTCGTCCTCCTTGTAAGCACGTCGCCTCGAGCCCTTAAAAAAAAAAAAAAAAAAAAAATTACAAAAAATTAACAAAATCAACAATGATTAAAAAAAGCAACTTGTGGTAGCTCTTGCGCTCTTTTAATTGGAGTTTTAGCTAAACACGTGACACTGCAGGATTGCACGAGTAGCGTTCGGCGTATTTTCGATATCATGGTCTTTTTTATGTAATTATACGCTTTTAAGGAGTAGTGCAATATAGATATTTAGGTATTATATATATATATATAGTTATATATTATATATAGGTATATGGTTTTTTTTTATATACTGCTATTATATATTTAGTAGTATAGTATACGTATTAATATTATTAGTATCCACTATATATACAGCTATATATATTTATAGTATATATATATATATTATTATTATTTATATATATATTATAAACAAAAAACCACAGAATCAGACAGTAAGAAGTAGTTTTATATCACAACGATAAAAAAAAAAAAAAAATATTAACACTTTTATAAAGAATATTAAACGGGGGAAAGAGGGGGAACCAAAGGCGTGACCGTTTTGCCACTGACTGTATGCATTCGTGCAGACGCCACAACATAAAGAGTAAATGAAACAAATGGTGAATGTAAAAAGTAACAGAGTGATTAGCTAAAAATACTGCTTGGCCCAAGTAAACGTAGATATTAAGCGATATAATTAGGAAACTCAACAGACTGTCTACCAAAATATATCGACGCAAAGTTTATTAAAAATATATACAGCAAATATAAAAATAAGAATAAAAATAAAATAAAAAAAATAAAAGGAAAAATGAGTAATAAAAGGCAGACAATAGTAAAATAATAATACCAAAAAATTAATATAATTAAATATATATACACTAATATATAAGTCAATAATAAATGAATTAATAATATAATAATATATAATTAATAATATAATAATACACTAATAATAAATAATAATTAATAATTAATAATAATAGAGTAATAACAAAAATACAAAAACATCAATATTGGAAATTAATCAAGAATGAAGATAATAACAATGATTCAATAATAATAAATCAATAATAATAATAATAATATCTGAATAATAATAATAATAATAATGAATAATGAATAATAATGAATAAATAATAAATAATAATAATAATATAATACATAATATATATTAAAAATACATCATTAATAAATTTTGGTTTTTCTTCATAATGTTCGAGTGCAGTGAAGGTGGTATTGACTCGTGAAAACAGTTTATATATATATCTATAATTAATTTATAATATAGTATCACTAACTTATAGTATATATATCGGTTTAAGGGACTATATATTCACTATTTAGATATATTTATAGTTTTATGAGATAGATATAGAGTACTAATTATAATAATATATTACTTATAATATATATACAGGTATATGAATATTATATTATACTATATAATATTATAAGTATAATATTAAAAATATCAATACATAATTTTTGTTTTCTTAATAAGTTTCGAGTGCAGTGAAGGTGTGTACATGACTCGTGAAAACAGTTATATATATATATTTATATATTTATTATATATATATATTTATATTATTTATACTATATATTATATATCATATTATTATATATTTACCTATATATTATTTTATATATATATATAATATATATACTATATATTTATAATTAACTATATATAATAATATTATTATATGGATAATACGAGGGTAGGATTATACAACAATCACTCTCGGATTAATAGAGAAATGGTGAAAGAAGACATGAATAATGATTACCTCGTTGGGAGGCCAGAAAATGCTGAAAAATATACAAGCCAACGCTCTAGATGAATTTACAATCCTGGAAAGAATTGTGACAGAGCTGGAGGAGGAAGAAAGCGATAAGAAAATTAATATAACGCGATTAGGCGAAAGGCATGAGAACAAAAACAGATCCGGAAACCTTCGCAATAATGAATAAGGTAGGGAGACGATACTCTTGACCAAGTAAGAGAAGGGGGGGAAAAAGACAGATCCGGAAACGTTCGTAATAATGAATAAGGAGGGAGATATACTGACAGAAGAGGGGGAGGTGATGGAGAGAGTATTTTGAGTTGCTGAGCTGTGGGGATATGGGAGAGGAGGTCGAGAGAGGTGGGATGGAGGAGGAGGCAAAGAGAGGGCAAGAGGAAATAACAATGGAAGAGGTGAGCGAGGCAGTAAAGATACTAAAGAACGGGAAAAGCACGGGCACAGACGAATTAAGTGCCGAACTCTATAAGACAGAAGTGATAAAATGGTTGTAAGATATAATGAAAAAGATATAGAAAAGAAAGCGTTCCGGAGTGGGCAGAAGCAACAACATGCACAATATACAAGAAAGGTGATAGAGGAGTATGTGGTAACTATAGAGGGATAGAACTTTTAAACGTTGCTAGCAAAATATATGAAAGAAAATTGTAGAGAAGACTTCGAAGCCGAGTAGGAGGAGTCTTGGGAGAATGGAAATACGGATTCAGAATTTGCAGAAGCACAATGGAGTCAGTCAATAGTCTACATGAAAATGTTGGTAGAAAAGACGAGAGTGGAACAAGGAAGCTGATGTGGCCTTTTGGACTTGGAAAAAGCATTTGATAGGATAAATAGAAAAAAGTTATGGAAAGTGCTGGGAGAACCGGAGTATGGGATCATTCAAAAACTGATAAGAACAAAAAAAAGCACATACCAGACTTCCAGAAACAACATAATG
>JABUQX010112362.1:22500-30000 GCA_015478945.1 Trachelipus rathkii
CCCATCCACTCTAATGCTGACGACACACAGTTAGTGACTTTACTTAAAATTTTCATTTAGACAATCTTTAATCTGATGGTTCGAAACCCTATCAGTATCTTTGATCGTTTTGGAGCTGAATCCAACATGCTATACTCTTTCTTAGCTTCTAATTCTTCTCTTTACACGGTTAAACTCTTCGTACTCTTGAGTTATTTTGATCATCTTGTAATGTTTGTATACTGTTCAATATAATCAAGTCTTCCTCAGGAACCTTCCAAGCCTTCATTGAGGAAACATTTTGGCACTTTGGTGATGCTAGCTCGTCAGACGTGAGGTCGAATTTTTTTGATTTCTCATAGAATAGTTACTATTTCGGCGGGTGGTGTCCTTAAGAGCAAACACAATCACAAACGAGAGAGGTTCTCACTGGTATAAAGGCATGTAATCTATCTTCTCTTCATTCAATTAAATCTAATAAAACTTGGTAAAATTCTGTTTGTTCTCGTGCTATTTTCAGCAGGCACGCTTCCTTCAGAAATCGCCTTCGCCCTCAAACTCCAGAAACTCGTATTTTTTGTATTTAACCCAGAACAAAGAAAGATCTCTTCTACATGATACTAAAAACTCTTTCCTCAGTAGCAAGTGTAACCATTTTCTGGCATCTCTACCTCACACTCTAATCTCTAACTATGCTTCTTCCTCTTTCTCTCCTCTAATTTCTTCTGACGGCAGTGTTACTGTTTTACCTTCTGCTAAAGCAGAACTCTTCACACAAACATTTGCAAAGAAATTTCTCCATGAAGCTCATTAATACCTAGCATAAATATTTTTTTCTAAATATTTTCCTCTTCTCTCTGAACTTAACACGAAGAAAGCATACGGTCCTGATAGTATTATTCCGATGGTTCTGAAAACTTGTGTTTTTGAGCTAGGACCTGTATGGTAAAAATTTTCCCTTTTCTGTCTGTCAACTCAACTTTCCTCTTCAGGGAAAGCTAATCATTAACTTGAACCAAAGAAGAGGAACCTCTTCAACTTTCAAACTATTGTCCTATCCCTTTAATCTTTGTCACTTCCAAAGTTTTATTATAGTCTATCCTCAACGGGAAGATTTGGAGACATCTTTAATCTTCTATTTCATCTGAGATCACCAGTATTACTTTCGTAAGGAATGCTTGACTGGGGATCTTCATTCCTTTCTTGCTCACACTTGGCCTTCTGCTCTTCGATATTTAAGAGAGTCTTTTGTTGTGGCGCAGTAAACATATTGAAAGATTGAAAGCTTTCGTTACAATTAAGCACAAACTTTTGATTTCTTAGTTTCCCTCTTTATTTATACATTATTCTATCTGTAACCTTCTCTCGATTTCTTTCTAGAGTTTCTATAGCAGCTGGTTGTTAGGAGACCTTTCTATCTTTATCTACATAGTGGGTTCTTCTTAAAGTTCTGTTCTATCACGACTTTTTTTTTATTTTCCAATAATAAATATTATTGATATGTCATTTTTCCTTTCTACTCTTGTCCCAACAGTCCCACCTTTCATTACTTCTTTTGATTTGAAAGGAGACCCACTCAATAACAAATAACTAATGATGATATAGTGACTTTGGAGCAACAGAGCTCTAATCTTTCTTATATCTCTAATTGGGGAGAACAAAATTTGGTTGTTATCAATGCCTCAAAAACCCAGTCCTTCACCAATCTGCAAACCTTATTCTGTTCTTAATATTCTTGGTATTTCCTTTACTCCTAAGATGGGTATTCTGTGAAGTCTTCAGAACTTCTGACCACCCAAGTTGTTGGCACTGCATGGTGTTGTCGTTCACCCTTTTATGAAGTATGCCTCTCTTATCTGTAGTAATTCCACACATGCTGATCTCATTGATAAAGTGGACTCTAGGGATTTTAAATTATCAACTTTCCTACTCTCCCAAGCTCTCTTTCATCTGTTCGAATGTTGGCCCGTATTCTCATTATTGCTTCGTTCTCTCCTTCTCTCTTCAATCTTCTCTCTTATATATTATAATAGTATATATATAATATATATATATATATATATATATATATATATATATATATATATATATATATATATATATATATATATGTATGTATGTATGTATTGTATGTATGTATGTATGTATGTATGTGTGTGTGCGCTCGCTTGTGTGTGTATGTGTATGTATGTATGTGTGTATGTGCATGTATGTGTGTGTGAGTGTTTGTGTGTCAAATTTTATAAATAAATAACCTTCGAAGTTTTCAAAGTACCAAAGTTAAAGATTTTGAAGACTTTTGTTTATCTTTATTTCCCCTTTAGGAAAACTTTAAATTTGGTCATGAAAATTGTTTAAAAGTTTTCCCAATCAGATTAAAGGTTAAATTTGTTTTACAAATTATATGAAAAACAAACATTAAAAAAAAAAATATTTAAATTGTCATCATTAGCGTTAAAATGATTTGATATTACTTTAATATTTACGAAGAAAAATGAATCTATGCGAAAATGAAATTTAACCAGTTTTACAAACACAGATATAATCTATTTCTGAAGCAATCTCTCATAACGAGATGCAACTAAATACTCTTGATATAAATAACTTATTTTCATAATCTTACAAATAACGCGGAGAAGTAAAGTAAAACTATATATATATATATTATATATATAATATTATATAATATATATATATTATTATATATATATATAATATTATATATATATATATATATTATAATATAAATTATTTTTTTTATAGCCAATCCCAAAAAAGGTAGCCGCCTGATCTTCTAACTTCGACTATTAGCTTAACTTGTATTCTATTAAAGTCTTTTGAAACTCTCCTTACTCTTCATTTCTCGATCACATAGAATTCATTCCTTCCTTTCAAGATCGTCAGTATGGCTTTCGACGTTCGAGATCAACTGGTGATATTTCTAATCTAACTGATTATGTCTTCCGCCCCCTTCTTTAAGGGGAACATATGGAATAGTCTTGTGTGGTAGCACATTGACATATCTAAAGCTTTTGACAGGGTATGGCATGCGTCGCTAAATCTCTAAGCGCTGACTTCTTTGGATTTCCTGCCTTCGTTTGCTTACCTTTTGTCTAGTTTTCTTTTTCAAGATCGTTCCATTTCAGCTCTTGTTGATGGAAACCTCTTCCTCCTTTCTTATTATTTGTGGTGTTCCTCAGGTTCTGTTTTATTCTCCAACTTATTCTACTTTTCATCAACGATCTTCTTAGCTGCACTTCCTAACTCTGTCACTTCATATGCCAGATGACTCAACTCTCTTATTCCCTCATTTTATTGTGCTCCCTCGTTTGTATCTAAAGGTTGCTCTCGTCTACAGCTTTCGATTCAATTCTTGGCCGATTTGGTCGATTTCTCAGTGGGGTTAACCGTAATCTTGTGCAGTTCACTCTTTCTGAAAACTCAACTTCTTCATACTCTCCCTCTCTAAAATAACTCCCAACTTTCCTATTCCTTTTGATGGCTCTAATGTCTTACCGTAAACAACAGAAACATTCTTGACTAAACATAAATAGTGAATTATCTTGGAGACCTCACATTACAGTCGTTTGCTAATGGCCTGCAAGAAAAAGTGGGAATTCTGTTAGATTTGCGTGAATTTTTTATTTCTTCTGCTCAGATACTCAAGTTATATAAAGGTCTTATTTCGCCCTGTATGGAATACTGTTCCACATTTGGGGTGGATCCGGTTCCCCCCTCTTGGATAAGAGTTGAAGCTAAGGCTAAGAGGCTTATAAACTGGCCCATACTCTCTGACTCCCTTGACCTCTTTCTCTGCGTCGTGACGTAGGGTGCCCTCTCTCTTTTCTAATAGGTATTACAACGGAGGTGGCTCGCAGAATTGACCTCAGCATTCCTCCACCGACTGCGTCAACCCTCGTAACAAAGAGGATGCCTTGTTCTCTCATGAAATTGTGTGAATATTTGGAGACTCAAGGATACTCGTTTATGGTACGTCTCCTTCCTTTCAAGCCACATCTGTTTTGTGGAACTCCTTTGCCTTCTTTTATTTTCCACGCAATATTAATCTTCCTCTATTTTAGTCCCGCGTCTGCGCCCACTTGAGGGAATTGCGTTAGGCAAGGTCAGGGGTGGGTTACTTTTCATTTATCTTAATTTTTATTTTTCTTTTATGTATTTTTGTTATTATTTATTTATTATTTATTTATTTATTTTATTTATTTTTTGCCCTCCACTCCTTTTGAAAAGGGCATTGGCCCGTGAGTGGTGTTATCATGTAAAAAAAAAAATATATATTATTATATAATATATTATATAATTATATATTATATATATCTATATATATAGTATAATATATATATATATATTTATTATATATATATATATGTTTATCATATACAAGAGAATTGGAAAAGGGAGAAAGATGAGCCAGAGGGAGAAGACAAGAGAGAGAGAGAGAGAGAGAGAGAGAGAGGAGAGAGAGAGGAGAGAGAGACGAGATAGAGAGAAAGACATAGAGACGAGAGAGAGAGAGTATTGTAAGGAGAGTGATGTGATTGCTTGTGGGAGAGAGATTGAAAAAACTCATATATTTTGATAATGGAGACAAGCAAATACGTATACACTTCCTTGCAGTCTAACTATTATAATCTAAAGCTAACATCACATTTAAAAAATAGAACAGCACATACTTTCTTCTATTCCTAAAGGGACATAAGTTGAATATATATATATAATAAGTTATGTAGAATTCTATATATATAAGTTATATATTAAATATATATTAATATATATATATATATTATCATATATATATATATATAACTTGCAAGCTACCAAGCCTCTATCCCATACATCGGGGATTCATGATACACCAAAACTTTCTTGATCACGGGAAATTTAATAATACGTATTTTCCTAACCAAGTGGATTACAGGGTGTATATTATCTAGAGTTAACGCATTGGATGATCTAGCCACCGTGACATGGTTTAAACAATGGGCAGACCTCCTTTGCTAGAAGAAGACAAAGAGTGTGATTTTGTGTTAAGATTGTTATATTGGATGATATGGCTATGCATTTACTGATGTGGGGGTATTGATGTTAGGGCAATTCCCTATGTTGTTAACTATAATTAAATATTACAGAAAATCTCCTACTGACGACAATTTTTTGGCGGCCATTCAGGCAGATGGATCCGAGGCTCAAACTTGCGCTCTCTTGACAAGGCAAACTACGAATTTTAAGTAAGAGAAATGACTCGCTTTAATCCACTGAGTTATTGTGAACTCATATATATATAGTATATATATATAATATATATTATATATATTATATATATTATATATATATATATACTATATATATATGATATATATCATATATTATATTAATAGATATATCTTATATATATATATATATTATATTATATATCTATATATATTATAATTAATATTATATATATATATATATAGTATATATTAATATATAATTATATATATATATAATATATATATATATATATATTCTGGTTCATAACAACCGATCGGTTATTGCAGCTCTCTACTCTACTTGTACAGATAATCGCCTTGAATAATTAATCAATATAGTGTACTTTACTGTTTATTATTTTACAACCCTTACTTAGCATTGCACTATAAGGTTTTTCCGTCTCTGCTATTGTGCATTTCTTTGACAACCTTCTTATTTCACTATCATGTTCTATCTATCAGATCTTGCCGTAGGAGCGACTCGCCTTTAGTGTAGAGATATTTTTATCATTTTAATGTTTTAAATTTGTCTGTCATTTAGTTGTACTTTTATAACTTTTCTCTAAATGATTACCCCTTCTACGAGGGAGTTCCTCGAGGTGAGCATAGCATCTAACAGAGGAGAATCTTCCTGGCGTAAAGCATCCAGTTGGCGTCATTACCAAATCGCCGATAGCATCTAATATACATTTATTGTGCTACAAGACGTAACTTTTATTATAGTTTGTTATAATATCAAAGAGTTTGATTGGTTAATAAGAGCTTAAGTTAACCAATCAAAAAATATAAAATCTGGTTATTAATATATATATATATATATATATATATTATATTATATATATATATATATATATATAATATATATATATTATATATAAAAATATACTATATATATATATTAGTAATATATTATATATATATATAATATATATATATATTATATATAGTATATATTATAATATATATTATATATATATATATAATATTATATATATATTTATATAATAATTATATATATATATATATTATATATTATTATATATTGTATTATATATATATAAATATATATATATATATTATATATATATATATATATATAGTATAATAATATATATATTATATATATTATATATAAATATATATATATATTTATATATTTATATATTATATATTATATATATATTATTATTATATTATCATATATACTATTATATATATTATATATAATAACAAGAAACGTTGAAGCTGCAGTGACCCAGCCTAATTCTATCTTTTTTTTTGTTTATAAAACTTGTTCTCGAGCTATTCATAAATGACGCTTCCACCAATAAAATACAGTTACCTTTAAATTATAGAACCGATTTTAACCAGTAATCATGAAAACTTTATAATCTGCAGTACCAAAAACTCTTTTATCTGTTGAAAATTGAATAATCTTTCTTCTTATTACCCCAACTCCTTCTAGCGCTGTGCTTAAAATTATTCACCGTTTTTTTTTGTTTTTTTTGTTTTTTTTGAACTGCATCACATTATACCAACTTTCGGTAAAACTTAATTGTTACTCGGCAATATTTGTCTCTAATTCAAATTTACACGATTCCGAATCAACTCATTCCCTTCCCTTCCTCTCCACCTCCACCTCCACCTCCACCTCACCTCCACCTCCACCTCCACCTCTCTCCAACTCACTTAAACCTCTCGACAATATTTGATTTTTGCTCTCTCTAAGAAGCAATAAGGTTGATGATATCTTCCTGCGATCTTCGAAATTTGTGCTTTCTAACTTATACCATTTCTGAGAAAACTATTTCGTCTTTATTTTCCTTTACTTTCTGCTTGAAGAGTGAAGAAGGTATTTAATTAACATGTGCCCCAAAAGAGTCACGCTCTAAACATCGTCAGTATGATTTAATTCTCTTCCTCACCAGGAGATAATAAGAAATAAGTTTCCATGGTAGTTCGTATTTGGGAGAAAGGAGAGGAAAGAGAGTATATGCTCAATTTTTGGAGCTTCGATTGTCAAAGAATATATATATATATATATATATATATATATATATAAATAGTAATATAATACATACATATATTATATATATAATATATATATATATTATATATATTATTTGTATATATATATATTATATATATAAAAGGAAACGACTAAGTCAATCTATAGCATGCATACATTTTATCGTTGTATAAAAAAAAAATTATTTTCCGCCATCTTATTTTATACTCTATTCTATTTTCA
>JABUQX010112363.1:0-5000 GCA_015478945.1 Trachelipus rathkii
TTGTGTCATAATTCATTAATGTCAATTATATTATATAATTTAATTTTATTATTATTTATTTATTATTATTATATTATATTTATTATATTAATTATTATTAGTTATATTATTATTATTATTATTATTATTATATTATTTAATATAATTATTTAAATATTATTTATTTTTGGTACTTTCTAAAGGAATATCCAAATAAAATTTATTGAGGATACGAGACTGTATAATATTTAGTTGATATTTATTGATATTTTTTCTATGTTAAATAAAGCTAATATATATATTAAATATATATATAATATATATAATAATTTATTATATATATATTTTAATATATATATAATAATATATATAATATATCTATATAATTTATATAATATATATAATTATATATAAATATTATATACTATATAGTATATATTAATAATATATATATATATATATTAATAATATATATATTAATATATATATAAATATATATATATATATTATATATATATATATATTTTTAATATAATATATATATATATTATATAATAATTATATATATTTTATATATAGTATAATAATAATATTAACGCCTCGTGGCGCAGGATAGGTTGAGTCACCTCAGACTTCATCATAATATACGTATATAAGAGAGTAACGTATTGAGGTTCAAAATTCATCACGTCATGATACGCATTTGTAGTAGTTTTTATCTACTGGGGTGGACAAATTTAAATAATAACTTGTAAACTGCGAACACGTAGTTAGTAGGGCGCTGGTATTTGGGATATGACCGGCCTTAAAGTCGATTTCCTTGTGAGTCCTCCTACTGGGTTATTTTAACTATATATATATATATATTATATACCCTAAGTTTTACTGACCAAGCACGTTTATATTATAGGTATATTTTTTAATATATATAATACTTATATAATATTATATAAATATATATATATATTATTCATTATATACTATATATTATATATATATATATATATATATAATATATATATATAGAATATATACTTAATATATATATAAATATATATATTATATATATATATATATTAATATGATATATATATTATAATATTAATTTAATGAATATATATGAATATATATATATATTTAATAGTATAATTATTATATATATATTAATGAAAGTTAAGTTCTATAATAGGTCAAACCTCATCCTATTAGTCACCATCCATATAAAAGCTCAAAGTGTGGGGTGTATCATCTGATGAACGTCGAACTATAATATTAATATTAATATATTTCTATATATATAAATATCTATATATATATATTATAATTATATATCATATATATATAATAGGTTAATATATATATATCATATATGAATAGATAGAGAGAGAGAGAGATGAGAGAGATGAAGATGAAGAGAAATTTATTAAAAGTTTTTTTTACATTAATTCAGGATACTCGACTCATCGTTAATTAGTATTACGTGAGAGTCAATCGGCAATTATTGCTGTAATCGGTGACATTCGTTAATTACTGAGACATTATATACGTACTAAATAAAATATTATCAATAATCGTTCCATCAACTAATATTTATATATATAATATATATATATATATAATATAATATATATATAATATATTATAATATTATATATTATTATTATAACTATTAATATATGATATATGATAATATATATAGTATATTATATTATATATATATTATTAATAATATTATATATATATATTATATTAATTTATATATATATATTTATATAACTTATATATATATATTTATAATATATAATATATAATATATATATATAATATAATTATATTATTATATATATATATCATTATAATATATGTGTAAAATATTGAATAATTGAGTTAAAATCTCTCAATCAGATATATTCACCTTTATACACATCACTAAAGTTGAACTACATATTATCTTTTATATTACACTGCTCACATCAAATAATTTGTCCATATAACGTGATGGTGCAAAGAGAAGACAACTTTAGTGTGACTCAGTCCTATATATATACAATCTATAAGAAAGAACTGTACTTTATTGTATATATCCTTAATATACTATATATATATAAATAGTATATATCCTTTCCTGCGTTGATTTTTAATCTGTTTCTAATGTCTCAAGAAATGAAACGTTCTGAAAACGAAAACTCTGAAACACTCAGTTGAGTGTTTAACTAATAACTACTAAAAATAAGACATAAAAGCTGAATATTAATTATATAAACTAATAGATATATAATATATATGATATATATATATATGATATATTAATTTCTAATAATAATAATACTTATATTAATAATTTAAATATATATATATATATATTAAATATATTCTTATATTATATTAATTTATATAATAATATATATAATATATATATCACACCTTTAATTTAATATATTATATTAATTATGATTCTAATGAAAACAAAATAATTAAAAATAAAATTTTTATATTATCTCTTTAATCTTTAATTAGCTATGCATTTATCCATATATATATATATATGATATTTATATATATATATATATATATTAATATATATTATTATATATTATATATTAATCATTAATATGAACTGTCATAATAAGATTATATATATTATATATATATATATATAATTATTATAATAATAATATATATATATATTTATAATATATATATATATATATTATATATATATATATATATTAATATATATATTTAATATTAATATAAATATATATATTATATTATTAATATATATATATATTATAATATTATATATTTATATACTATATAATATATATATTAAATATATATATTAATATATATATATATATATTATAATATATATTAATTATATATTAATTAATAATATATATATTATATATATTAAATACTTATATTAATATATATAATATCTATATATATATATATATATATATATATATAATATATTATATATTATTAATTAATTAATATATATAATATATATATATTATATATTATCATATTTATATATTAATATATATATATATATATTATTATATAAATATATATATATTATATTAATATTATTATATATATATAATATTAATATATTATATATTATATATATATAATATATAATATATATATATATAATATATTAATAATATATATATTCATATTATAATATTTATGTATTATATATCTAAACTATATATATTTATTATAATATATAATATAATAATATATTTATATATTAATAATATATATATTATATATATATATAATATATATATATATATATTATATATTATATTATCTATATATTAATATTATATATATTAATATATATATATATAACTTATATATATATAATATAAATTAATTATATTAATATTATATATATATATATATATAATATATATATTATATTAATATTAATTTTAATATATATATAACTATATATTATAATATATATATATATATATTATATTATATTAATATATAATAATATATTATTATATTGAATATATAATAAGAATAATCGAGAGAGTGAAAATTAGAGAGATTGATGTATGATGAGTTATAATAAATGTGTTTGTGCTAGGTATTAGGTGAGAATATGATTAGACAGGGGGAGTTTAACGTAATACCAGAGTAACTATCGTAACCAATATATTTGATGATCTTGTAATTTAAACCCTAATTTGTAGTTGTTTTATTGGATATGAGAAAAGTCCTCCTTGTGGTGTACCGTGAGTAATAATTATACATAAAAATTTGATCCTATCTTAGTGAGATAGAGACTCTAGGAGAGATATGGTCTAACCGTTCGGTGAAGTTGAGACCTCATAATTAGTAAGGGAAATGTATCTAGATGAAGAGTATGTAATTTTTCATTATCACTGGGAATAAATATCTAAATGAATTATTTATGGTGATAGGAGGTAGAACTATAAGAGCTTTTAGATTTGTCAATTGGATTAGGTGGGTGAGGTACTAAATGGTTTGGACTAGGTGATACAAAAATATGAAATTAGTATATACTAGATAGTGTTATTTTTTTAGATTTTACGGGACTCGTATATATATATCGGGAGAATAATAAATATGAAGAATGATTAAGGAAGGTAATTTAGTATTATCACTGTATGAGGAAGGAGTTTTGTTGTAGTGATTTTCTTAAAACAATAGGTTATCACTAGTTAATAAGGCTATTAATTAAATAGTTTTGGTAAGTGTATGGTAAGAGTATGAATTAGGTTAGTAAGTATAAAGTATGTTTGAATTATGTGTTGGTGAATGAAGTGAGTAGATGTTGAATAGTTATATGTTAGTTATGAATAGTTATAAATCAGTTAAGGATTTATAAGGTAATGTGAGATTTAATGGTATTTAATTATTTGATTTGTCTTATATAATATATATTGGTGGAGTGTATAAAATACAATTTATATATGATTTATGAGTAGTAGGACTTGTGAAATGGATAGAGTGAAATAAAGATGAATAATATAACTATGAGAATAATAAACATGTGGGATGAGAATTAAGTGTGGAGATAATGATTACTAGTGAATATAAAGGTAATAATAAGTATAATAAGTATCTAAGAGCGCTAACTAAATATATATTCAAGTTAACTATGTGAATCCAAATAGTTGAGTGAACTGAGAACACATATTTACTACGGAGAGCAAATGAAGGAAGCATATTTGTTATAGTAAGTGCTAAAAGAGAAGTATGTTGTAATGTGCTATAAATAGATAAGGATAAAGGTATAGAAATGGATAATAAGTGACGTGTAATTAGTGGAATGAAGAAGCGTGATGCATAAGCGTTTAAAAAATAAAACTGAAAGCGTTTAGTTTAATATAGTATTAATAAGCCATATGTTATCAAAGTTATCCAAAGAAGATGTTTATGAGAAATTATTTATATATAAATGAAGAATAAGAGGAATACTAAAAGGTGCAAAACTTTGAGAAAACAGTAGCTGATAAAATGAACGG
>JABUQX010112363.1:10000-17500 GCA_015478945.1 Trachelipus rathkii
TAGATTAGTGTTTCACATCATACATGAGATTATACCATATGGCTCTGAGTAATCGAATGCTTGTTATTATTAAATAGTTATTTATCAATTTTATTTATTTATTTGTACTTTGAAAATTTATATAAAATTAAATATATTAAAAAATATACTGTATTATAAATATATACTTGGATATCTGTTTAAAATCATTTAAAATAGATTATCAATTTTATTTATTAATTTGTACTTTGAAAGTTTAATCATCACTTATTTATCTGATTATTTTCTGTGTTTCTCTGGTATATAATTTATTATTATGTAGTATATTTTTATCATTTAGAGCTTAATATTGAGATAGATTTTAATTCATTTATCTCCTGTTTTAAAGTAATGAATTTTTTTAATTATATCATATAAATATATATATATATAATATATATATTATTGCATACCTAGGTATAATATATATTTAATTAGAGAAGTCATAAAATAAGAAGAAAAAAGTTGGTTAAATACTATTAAATATTGAATACATCTAGGTAAAACTATTAATTGAAACATCTAGATTCTTATCAAACAGTGATCCAATTTTAAACCTGTATCTAAGGATGAAAATACTTTTTGTAGATGACTTACAATCTTGCTTTAATAAAACTTTGATTAAATAAAGGTAATAAAACACTTTCAAGTATAGCCAGGAGAAAAGTAAACATCAAATGCACTGAGTAAAAAAGCTTTCTTTTAAGTTTGTTTCCTAGGATGTTACAGTTCTGCAAATTGCCATTGAGTAAGAGAAAGATGAGCAAAAAAATACTTTTCATAAAACCAGAGTTTCTATATATCATGCGTATGTTTCACAGTTAGAAGAAAGTTGCTAAACAAGCAGTCCTAGGTGTTACATATTTATTCTGCTGTCTGAGATAAATATAACTGATAACTGAAATTGAATGAGCAGTGATAAATGAAATCATCAGCTACATATCAACATAAGAATGGTAAAGTACAGAAGAAGAGAAAGACAGGTTAAAGAAAAACGGAAGAGAAGTGAATCCCCTGAAACACTACACTGTTAATAGATTTAAAATTGAAGTGAGCTTCATCTACAATAAGTGTCGTAGGTTGTCTAGAATATCTGGTTTTATGATATGAAATAACAAAGACAATCATGTTAATGAAGAGTATCATCCTTCAAAAAGCCAGTAACTAGGAATAAATATAAAATGAGTTCTGCAGGCGTATTAGAAATCTCAATCACTTACAAGCTTATTTAGGTAAAGGTATATTTACAATAATAATAATAATAATAATAATAATAATAATAATATAATATAAATATTTAATAATTATATAATAATAATAATAATAATAATAATAATAATAATAGAATCACGAGAAAGGGGAATGCAAAAAATATCGAAAATGGTAAGTTGCAGCTTTACTCTTTTAAAGATGCTAAAGATATCATCTGCTATTTCATGTCATGTTAATGATCGTATAACATTACACTTTATACCGCGGTGAAAGTGTAAAATCTGAAAATTTGAAATTCCACAGGAAAGGACAGAAGAGATTTAAAAGGGAAAAAATGATAATTAAAGAGTACTGAGAAGAAATAACGTACCACACTATTTCATATTACGTTCAAATGCTATATATATTCCCACCTTAATAAAAAGAAGTCTATAGCTCAAATAAGTTAACGCTATATCCCTGGACGGTGAGATAATAGAAGAGTATGGAGATGGGAATTCAAGACGCTTCCGTAAATGACGTGGTTATAAAATAGCAAACAGATGAGATTCCTTTTCAGAAAAACTAATAAAATATAAAACTATAGTATATAATAAGCTCTGACTTACACCAATATTCATATTAAAATAAGTAAGCTCTCATCTAGATTTAAAGGAAAATTCAGAAACGCCGAGCCATCATGGAAGTTACAGGAATGAGGTATCTTGTACATTAACACAAATTAAGGTTTCATAAATATAGATGTTCAAAGAGCGGAAAAATATAAACATCACGAAAAACGATATAGTATGGTTGCATAAAAGATTGCTGAAATAGTTTTCATTTTTCTGGAAAGAAGGAATCAAAGATTTTCATGAAGATTATTCAGGAATAAACAGGAAAAGAATAAGGTGATAATTACATTACAGAGTAGAGTCTATAGGAGTAAAAGACTGACTTGATTAGTAATAAATCGTTAAGAAAATTAACTGAGGGATTTGCTAGGTATGCCACAACTCGCTAAATAAAAAGCTATATCGGGGTTAATAAGCAACTACAAAAGTCGCCCTTGTCGAGTTAAATAATTAAGTTCCTGCAGTTGGGTCTCCTATGAATGTTAGGATCACATAAACGATAATGATATTATTGAAGTAAGATTGAAACACTATGCGAGGGAAGTTTTAAACTGGACAGTATTTATAAATGAGGAAACGATAACGAAATGACTAAAACTGATTGTCAGTTGCTAGATGGCAATGATACAGATCAGGGCAGTGGAAATAACTGAATTAAGGAAATATAAGTTATACTATGTAGGGGAAGAAGCATAGGTGATTGCTATGGTATAGATGTGTTATTCCATATAATTACAATACAAAATTAAACTGTCCAAGAGATGAAAAATGGAGGACAAGATCCAAATAGAATCTAGGGTTTCTAGAGAAATTTTAGCAATAGATTGAAAATAGTGAAGATATAAAACATTGAAACTTTGAAACCAAAAGGAAGCTTCTTTGATGAAACAAGAATTACAAAATATTGTACTGTAAGTACGAACAATAGTCCATATTCGTTTACAAATATAAAAAATAAATATACAAAACGTACTTAAATTTTAATTCATTATGCAACATGCGGTAGATCGTAGTCTAAAGTAAGAATTCCAACTAATGTAAAGTTCCCATGAACAAGGAGAATTCTTCATTAAAGCACGACAAGCCTCATGGTCTGGTACAATACAGAAGAAAAACGAACCGAAAGGTTAATAACGTCATATTTTAATTTGCTATATAATATTTACCAAATAACATTCAATTAGTTATAGATAAAGAATCTAAAAATAATTTAAAAATACAAACAATAAAAAAAACTAGTGCGGCAACGTATCTTATTCTTATACAACAATGCATAAGATTATTTATTTAATTCTAAAGGTGGCAATCCTCTTTAAATTTTTCACGTGAACTTATAATAAAAATTTAAAAATGAAGAGAGAAGAAAGTCTAGATATGAATTGGAGATGACATTTAATCTCATACATGAAACAGAGTACTAAAAATTATATATGTAATCTAATCTGCATTCCGATTTTAGTTTATTTCTTATTGGTTAAATAAAACACGATATTATTTGATTATTACATATAAAATTAGTAATATTTCAAGGTCATCTGGATGCAACGAGAAAAATACATATTATAATACATTTGTACTAGTACTGTAAATATTTTTCTATTATGCCTAATTCCAATGATTTTGAAAAAGAAATTATAATTAAAAGAAATGAAATTGGAGGAATTGTGGGAAAATTATATAGAAGAAAATTATTGTTAATTTCTATGTAATTTATATATAATTATTTATATATAATTTATATATTATTTTAATATATTAATTTAAATTATAATATATAAATATTAATTTATATTTATATATATATTTATTTATCTATATATATTAATATATATATTATATACTATATATATATATATAATAATATATACTATATATATATATATATATATATTATATTATTAATATATATATATATATATATAATATATATATACTAATATCCTTTTTAAGACCGATTATTAGTTAATACTTATATTCCCTATTAACATTTAGGAAGATTAATTTGAACAGTGGGGGTACAAGGGACCAGATTTACAAGCCGGAAATCAACATCTTCTCGTGTAAGGCCGACTATCCCAAACCAAGAGGCGCGCGAGACTCCAAGGGGCAATGTTCGCAGTCGAGATACGTTAAATTCTGCCCGCAAGGTATGTATAAAGACGTACCAAACTGCTACGAGACGACCGAGGACTTCTCGTAACGCAGCGTCCTCCCTCGTATGGAGAGTCGGCGACTCAGCCTCTGCGCCACGAGGATGTTCTTATATAATATATATATATTATATTATAGTTATCCCTATACCAGACGTTAGGGCTTATATTATATAATATAGGTATATTAGAAGTATATATATATATTATAATATATATATATATATATAATATATGAATATATACTGATATATAATATATATATCGGTATATATATTATATAATATTATATATATATATATAATTATATATATAATATATAAATAAACTATCTATAGGGGTATATAATATTAACTTTATCATAACCTATTATATATAAAGGTATATATATATATATACCTACTTAATATATTATTATATATATTATATAATATATATATATATATATTATATATATATATAATATATATATATATATATATATATATTATATAATATATAATATATATTTATGAAGTTTTATGAACATTTAATAAATGGGGGATCCTGTGGTTGTGAGCAATATATATATATAACTATATAGTTGATATAATAACGTAATAATATATATATATATATATATATATATATTATATATATATATTAATATATATATATATATAAATATTATATATATATATATATTATATATATATATCTTATATATATAT
The DNA here is from genome assembly GCA_015478945.1 of Trachelipus rathkii. NCBI lineage: Eukaryota > Metazoa > Arthropoda > Malacostraca > Isopoda > Trachelipodidae > Trachelipus > Trachelipus rathkii. Next base: position 14,705 of record JABUQX010112363.1, read on the forward strand.
ATATATATATCTATACTTATTATGTATAATAGTATATATATACCCTAATATCAAAACTGAAGATATTATCTTATATGAGACTATATATATATATAATTATATACTATATATTGGAATATATATAATATATTTTAGGTATATATAATTATTAATAATACTGATTAAGTATATATTTATAAAATAATAAGTGTATATATATGAGCATACTATATATATAATCACCAGGTATTTATCTAATACGCATACTCACTTACTATTATATACCCTATATTATTATATATATATTATATATATATAATAATAATATGCTGAGTATACTATTAATATATATATATATACATCAACTGATAAAAGAGAGAAAAATAAGAATTTTCCCAGACATATTATATATTCATAAAAAATGAACCTAGAAATGCTTAGCCTCCATAAGTTAATGCTGACATTCAGTTTCATTATCATTTTACCAATACTTTCATGTCCTAGTTCAATTGAGATTTCTTAAAGCTACTTTCTTTTGGAACGGTAAAGGAAAGTAAATGGTTAAAATAAATTATTTGGTATTGCAAAACAAACCACTCTCAAATTTGTAAAAGCCTAAATTAATAAGAGAACGCAAATAATCACAAAAACATAAGCTTTTGGGGATAATAATATAATATAATAATAATAATATATAATAATAATAATAATAATAATAATAATAATAATAATAATAATAATAATAATTATTCAGTGCATATTGTATCGCTTAGCTAGATCAGAAACACAAACACCATAAATCGCATGGATAAACGCACTAGGAAGCACGGGGAAAGACAAACTTAATATTTATTTGTTTTTAAAAAAAAACAAAACTCATGAGCCTATTAACGTTAATAAAGCAGAATCAATGTAAGGAAAATCTGCTACAATCCCCTAGAAAAAAAACCTTCCTTGCAAAGAATCTGTTTGGTGAACCAGTAAAAAATATCTTAAATAAAAAATTGACAACATCAAATTGCCTGCATGGGTTTCATGATAAAAAAAATTAAGTACATTACTTACAGAGATTCTTTACAAGGGTTTGATCTAATATCTACAAAATCCTTTCGAAACAAATTGGGAAAATACCTCAGTGTAAAAATGAATGTCTAATGAATAGTATGACAAGAAAAATTATATCAAAATACCTAGTCCTAAAGAAAGACTGACTGACATCTCCTCTTAAAAATCACTCATGAAGTGGGAAAATTTTGTCAAAAAAATGTAATAACATTAATTAGAGGTTAAAAATCCATTTGGTTAGAATTTACTCTACGAATATATCATATTATTATAATAATAATAATATAATAATATAATAATAATGAAATAATATAATAATAATATAATAAAATAATAATTAAATTATATACTAATAATTATAATACATAAATTTAATTTCAAATTTTGAAATTAGGTATTATTATTATTATTGATCTTTATATGTTTATTTTTTTTATTAATTATTTAAATTTGATCTTAAATCTAAATACTATCTTCTCGAATCCGAAGAATATCTTTGTAGTGGAGTCATAACATTTCTTATTATAATTATATCAAAGTTTTGATTGATTATGGTAAAATTTAAATACTATTTCTCATTTATTCTAACTTATTATTTCAAATGAATTAAATCGTTTTCTAAGGCAAGTTATTATAGAATCCTTTATGTTGCGATTAATTTTCCCCCTTACGCGTATTATTATTATTATTAATTATTTATTATTATTGTTTATATTATCACTGAAGTAATCATTTAATTAAATTAAAATCTTTTTTGGTACAAAAAATTGTTACCATTTTTCTCAATAAAATTAATTAATAGCACGCCTAAATGCTTAATAACCTTACTTATTATTCTGCTATTATTAATTATTATTATTATTATTATTTTATTGGTTTTACTGCTCCCTGTAATCTATGATTTTCAGAATGTTTCCTCATCATAACTTTTATTTTAAAAAAACATTTTCCATTTCAATCTTTTCTCGTCTTGCAATTCTTTAATTTTACACCCTGTTTTCTTCTTTGATTTGATGAGTAGTAGCGAACCCTTTGAAATTCTTTTTTTACAATCAGTATCATCACTCTTTCCTTTATTACGAGAATTAATTGTTTTTAATTAAAAAACATCGTAATGGAGTATTCTCAATCTGAATACATATAATCGAGAAAGAACATTTTCACAAAATTGACATTCTCAATTAGAGTATTATTTTGTAAATAATATTATTATATATATTATGCATTAACCTGATTCAACTACTTTGAATTATGCTTTTTTTTACTCCAGAAAATGATATTCTTAAACTTCTCTGAACGCATTTATACTTATATAAATTTTTCCTTACGTTCTAACCTTTTAGCTTATATTTTCATTCATTCTCTTACATGATAAACTTTATTTATTCAAAATGTCTCTTAAAATACTTTATAGTATTGCATTATATACACTTTCATTATTCTTTCATCATATACTCTGTAAACCAAATTTTTAAGTGAATGAACTAACGAAACTGGAAACTGCTTTAAAACCTACTACTCCTTCCAAAACTATGATATATTTTTATTCTTTCTTACAGTTTTTTTTTTTTATTTATTTTTTTTTTTATATTTTTAATATCTCTAACATTCTATACAATCAAATTGTCCTTTAATTATTCAACATCTCTCCTTTTGAAAATATACACTTATTTGATTTAATCAAGTACTTAAACTTTAATATTCGCAAATATACAAGAGCGAGCTGATAAAGTGACTGCAGCCCTTTGGCAA
>JABUQX010112363.1:22500-24583 GCA_015478945.1 Trachelipus rathkii
GAAACCCAAAGGAGGGAGCTTGAGAGCAAGTGACAGTCGTGCGCGTGCCATACTCGGTTAAACAATGCTTTGGATATGTCAAGCGCCACCACACAAGTTACCCCGTAGTTTCTAAAAACCATAAATCAGTTTAATAGGAAAGTATACTCGCCAGTTAGAGTCCTGAGCATCCGAAAGCTCGGTACTGGTAATCAAGAAAGAAGGGAAAGAGATTTCCAGAATGATCTAAGAAGTGAGAGTTGAGCAGAGAAAAAAGGTAATTTAAAAGACATTAGAAAGAATACAGTGAGGATCTAATATGGGCAATAAGTTTAGACAGAAAATCAGTAGCAGGTCAATCATTTTTTCGGATAGGTTTGGACATATGGCGCTTTCCAACAACTGAGGGAAAGTGCTAGTATTGAAGCATAGAGAAATATAGTTGAACGAGGGGCTCCGCTACAACGGAAGCACACTTCCTCAAAACTCGGAGAGCAATGCCAATCGCGGGCCACCCGCCTTTTAACGTTCATACAGATTTCAGGAGCTCATGCATCCGATCAAATGAAAAAACAGGTAAAGGCATAGGAACACCTGAGAGGAGGAAAGGAGGAGGAAGAGGAATATAACCCTTAGAATCGTCCAGGGTTTGAATTAGCGGAAAATAGAAAGGCCAAAGAGCATGATTGTGCGTATTTCAGGTTGGAGTAATTTTAACACGAGAAATCATCCAGAGCGAAATAAGAGGAGGAAAGGATGATTTACAAGAGTTGTTAGAGATGTTTTTTGGGCAAGAGGCCAGAAGAGATTTGGTCCAGTAAGGAGAACCAAAGGAGGTCACAGCCGCCATTTATTCGTCTTAAAACTGGATAAGTCGCGCTTTCCGCTCCGTCCCGATAGAGATACAATCGCCTGCAGAGACGATACATAAACATAAAGCAACTTACCGATTTCTAGCTGAAAATGAAAATTGGCAAGAAGTAATAAGGAAGAACGAGGGAATTTTTCCAACACTCTCGATATAACTATTGTCTCTAAGCCTGAATGGACAGGGAAACAAGCAACTATCGAACCACTGGATTTTGAGGAGAGAAAAGATTTTAGTCCAAGAAGGATGAAAACCTGCTTCATTAATAACCAACGTTCCCCATTAAACAATTACAGTTCGCCAATTCCCACTTTATATCGGCAGAGATTTTACTGAAGCGTCTTAAGAGTCAAGCAGACAGTCACTCATTATAGTATTAGTCGTAGAAGCAACGGCAATGCCCCCCAAATCGGGCCCCATCAAAAGTGCCAGAAAAAAAAAACCGCATAATGGGCAGAGATGGAGATGTTGCGTAGGAGAAGTAATAAATTAAAGATGTATAAGGTTGTGGTCAGATTTACCGATAGGAGCCGAAGGTGGTGTATTTATAGAGAGAAAGTAACTAGTTGGGTAGAAACTGTCATATAGGTCAAGAGTGGTGTTAAGAATCGGTTGGGACAAATCCGGAATTGTGTGTAGGTTATTTAAGTCAGAATTGGCTCCAAGATACGTACTGAGAATGACTGAATGATCTCGGCTTCCTCACCAACTAAATCAGTACGAGAGGATCCAACATTCAGTTTTGTGTACATTGAAATCCCCCCAAATAGAGGACCTGCATATTTGGATGAAGAGATATAACAGAGTCTCGTGAGAATAGTAAGGTATCGAAAAAGGCATGAAATATTTAGTTCTGTTAGGAACGAACAGTAGCAGAAAGCATAAGAATATTGTAGTAGAAGTGAAGAAAAGAATTATTAAAGACCAAAGAGATACGAAGTTAGGAGACTTCGAAAGTTCCTCGAGAACGTGTTATAGAATGTTTTATATTTACAAAAGGTACATACTTCCAACCCTATCAAAGTGACGGAAATTTAGATAAATAAGTTAATAAATAGTCTGGATATAATTAGAACGAGTTTGAAGGTGAATTCCTTAGCAAAACATCCTGAGTCTCAGACAAGAGGCATTACAAAAAATTAGGTTTAGAGTTATAGAGGGAGTTTCTTCCATGGATGGCAGGAGTAGTTAGAGTGCAAGCCATCAATGTTGGTAAAGTCAAAAGAAAGACACGCT